>VXBX01008578.1:208564-231537 GCA_013400415.1 Scytalopus superciliaris
GAGCGGGGCAGCCCTGCCGAGGGACCGGCCGCGCCCCGGCCCCGGCCCCGCCCGCGCGGGGGAGGGACCCGCCGCTCCCCCCGCTCTGACCTCACCGGCCCGCCGGCCGCCCCGGCCCTCCGGGCATGGCCCGTACCTGTGCACTGCGGGGACACGTGCAGTGGGCAACGGAGGGCACTTCTCCCGTTCCGCTTCTCTGGTCCAGCTTCTCCGGTCCAGCTCATCCAGTGGCACAGCCTAGAGAGAATGTCCAACAGCCACGTGAGAACATGCCGGAGCCCGAGCAGCGAGGGAACCCCGCGTTATTTAAGCATTCCACCTCGCAGCTACCTTCGCCACCACACCGTCTTTCTCTGCCTGCCTCGCTTGCTGCCACAGATCTCCCAGCACGCACCATGTGCGCTCGCTGGGTTCCTTATTCCTGCGCTTTGCCAGCAGCACTGTGAAAGCCACTGCAGCAGGACACCCCATCGCCCCTTGCCCTCTTCGCCAGCTCCCAGTGCTCCCACAGTTCTTCTTGATTACACCTTAAGACACCTATTCCTCTCCCATTTCTGTCATTCTGTCTCTTGGCCGTGTTTTAATCCCTCTCTTACAAAAGGGCTTCAAAAAAAAAAAAAAAAACGACAACAACTCTTTCTTTAATGAACTGAGCAAATTCTCAAACAGGCTTTTATAAAGCGAGTCAAATATTTTGAAGTAGTGTCACAAGTTGCCAAGTTTCCTGAGGTTTTTTGCAGCAAAATATGTTCCGTTTGGGGTAATGTTATTCTTTGCTCTAATGAGATCATGGTCCAGTTTTACCCCTTCATGAGAAAACAAAAAAATCCACAAACCCACCAAAAACTCAACAAATGCCCATCATAGCTGACACTTCAGGCACTGAGACATTTTTAAGATCATTCTGTAACTGTGGGTACAGTAGCGTATCAGATCACCTGGTGGAAGGCCAGACCTACCTCAGAAAAAAACAACCCAGGTGCTTGCTGCTTTGTCTAAGATATCTGAAAATTAATGACCTTTTGCGCTAAAGGCTTGAAATTAAAACATCTACTACAATTGTTACGCTACAAGGAGCAAGCCATGTAGATGCTTTAGTGCACATTTCTGTAAATGCAGATTTAAGCTCCAAACATTAGAGGAATTTATCTTCTCATAAACAGAGAAAAAAATCACTAGTGCACCTAAGCACTTACTGTACTGAAAGTGACATGTTTTAAATTTATATCAGTAAAGAAGAAAAAAGGTAGAATTATTAAAATTACAGCAAATCTTCAAGACATCTTTTTCATATCTTCAAAGCATTTTTCTTGGGCAGTAAGAACTTGATTTTTTCAGATGCCGTAAGTTTACTAATCAAGGTATGTCAATTGCATACATTCCTGACAACAGGAGTATCAGTCACACTACCATTTGGTTTCCCAAACTCAGAAGGTAAGCAGAGTTTAGAGTGATATGAAAGTACAGAGACTCTACCTAAGTCACTGGTAAGAAGGGCTGTATCTCCCGTTTCCTCTTTTTCCCATAGGAGTGTTAGAAGATAAGAAAGCAGACGAGTAGGCCAGCTGAGACTTCAGGAACACTGCAATACTGCAGTGCAGGAACCTGAACAGAGCAGGAAAAAGGGAGGAAACTGATTAAGGAGTAATTATATGGGGACAGAAAAGCACTAAAGGTGACCAGTAACTGGGCCTAAAGAGGATATAAAAAGCTTTTACACTTGCTAAGACTTATCCTTAACACTTTGTCCACTTTATATATCATCCTTCTTGTTATTTTCTTGCACTGCAAGTCAGACTTCTTTGGTAAAACTCTTTTTCCTTAGTACTTAAAATACACATATTCGGAAAAGGGGTTGCTTTACACCACAAGAGAACAACGATCCTTACAAGACACTTCACATTTTAACACTTCTGTTTTCTCTTGTCTGGAAGTATCCATGAGTACCAGGAAACGCTGCAAAATACAGGATTACACAAAATAGCAGCATTTTACTCACCCCAACAGTTCTTCACAAAGGATTACATATTACATGCCTACAGACCCTACAGAACCTCCTTTACGTACTGTATAGCTTATCATTACAGCCAAGCTGACAGAAAAGCTCATAGGTTAAGATAAAGGAACTTCCCTGCCCTACCAACCATAAGAAGGATCAGCATTAAAAAAAATAAATAAAAAATTAATATAAATAAATACCTCGAGGTGTTAGTGGCTACCAAGCCTAAATAGTATTCAGAAGATCCAAGGATTTTCACTTTTCTACTGTTTGGACAGTATCTCTATACACACATGTGACATTCCAATAAGGAAAAGCAATAGGACTCCATTCCTCCATATAATGTGACCTTTCTGCAGACTTTCTAGAATAATAAAACACAAGTGATCCATCCTTGCTAAAAAAGACACCTCCTGAGCGGTCCCTTTTGAGTTGGTTGGGGTGATTTTTTTGGCCTTAGGGAAAAAGTTTACAAAAAGCTCCATTTGACAGTTTTTAGGGATGTCCTCTTCCAGAACATGATCCAGCACTCAGATGGCAGAAGAGAAGCATGGGAACAAAACATCAAACAAGCTTACCCGGGTTACTCATGGATAACACACCAGATTCAACCTCTCACTCTGCCCTGAGCCTTTCCTTTCCAATGCAGACAAAGCAAGCGACCCGCTCCAGATTTAGTATGGTACACCTCACCCTTGTTTGGAACTCAGCAGCCAAAAGTTGTATGTATTTTGGACCCTTTTAAAAGTAGAACAGATTTTAAGTAAGTCTGCAAAACTCCAGCACAATGAAGGCACTGCCAAGTATAAAACTGGAATCACAATGGTACCTTAATTAGCTGATACAAGCTTATTTTCATTACTAGGTACTGCATGTAGAAAAACCTCAAAGCAGTACCTGTGTTTGTTATGTGGAGCATTTATCATGTCCTGTAGACTAACTGCTTTCCTTGTGCTACAGCACTAGTAGTAATAAAAAGGATTACAGGAGGACAGCGAGATACACTTTGAACACCAGTTAACAAGAAAGAACTTTCACACATAACTGTTTTTTTAGGACTTTTATTGAAAAAAATTTAAAACCAAAAAAATTACCAAGGCCAGTTTTACAATAAATTTAAGACATACAGAATGGCTTACCTGCTACATGAATTTAGTGCAGGAACCTTATTCCAATATTTCTCTCATGCAATTGCTGAATTAAAATCACATTCTCATTTAGCATCAAAATGGATTATTTATACTTTCTTAGGATTTAACCTTAAAATCTGGTTTAAAAAAATCAGTTTTCCAAAGGTTAAAAACATGTACACAGCAAGATTCCCCCCTTCACAGACCATGAAATAGCTCCCTGTGTCTGATAACTGGCAGAAATAGACCACAGAGCCCATTTTTTCTTTATGTTATTCTAACCTGAGAAATTTCTTAAATAATGCTTACTAGGCTTTCATATTTGGCAACATGACTTTTCGCTACAGAGCAAACTGTGATTTCTCATTCTTGTCAGAAACCAGTCTTTACTACTTGTCCCAAAAGACACTCTCACAACCAGCAGTGGCACTGGCCTAAATCTTCATCTGTGAATAGTATGCCCTTTGGGTAAATTAAACCTTGTTAGTAATACCATTGAAACATTATAACCTCAGGATGTCAAGTTCCCATCAGTTGTGTAATTCCCAGTATTGTGCGCTTTGAAAATATTTACTTTGGCATGTTATACTTTGTAGCATAGTTGATTGGTTTTTGTGCTTACTCCTGGCCTTTACAAAATCTGTCTTTTCTCCCCTGCATTTATTCAAGCCCTTTCCCTTGACACCAGTTATCTCTCTTTCTCATAGCTGCAACAGAAATGGGACATAGAGCACACAGTTACATTTAAAATGTGAGAGCCACAAAAGTTGCTGAACAGCAGACACCCTTATTTGATAAATAAGCTTGTAAACTGTAAACCCTGTAAATCTTTTAGTACAGTATTCAAGCCATCAATTTTAACTTTTTTAACTTACTTATATTTGAATTCAGACACTCCAATATTTGGTGTTTACTGTATTTAAATTTGTTAGTTACTTCACACTTGCTCCTAATCTATATAAAGCCAACACCGTCCAAAGAAATGATGAAAAAACACTTGAAAGAAGCAATTTCACTTCTGAAAGATTAGAACTTCTTGTGCATTTTCAGTAAATTTGTATCTTAAATAATTTGGATTATTATGAATTGTTGCTCTTCAGTTTCACCTGAACATACCTGATTTTCAAGTGAGCCAAGACTTCTTCAGAGTTATTAGTCCTGTCTGTCAGATTAAAATTCAAGACAATATATAAACTGAGCTTTGTTTGCTCCACACTCTGCCTACTAAAAATCTTCACACTAACCATGGAGATCAAAAGTGCTTGATTGGAAAGGTGCAGAAGTTGCACATCCTGAGAAATGGCTGGGATTTTCTGTTGTTTCAGTGTAACTCTGGTCATGATGGTACTAAAATCAGTACTGATGTGTTTCACTTCTCAACCTCTCTGCAAAGTGGCTTTAAAAGAATGTTACGGGAGATTACCATGAGAAAAACGTGGAGAAATACCACACAGTCACTACATGACAACATTTTATGCTACTGTATTTTGTTGGCATTTTTGATACCAAAAGAGGAAACAACAGACTTTGGATTTTCTTAAATGTGCTCAAAATCCACATTTATTTTCCATCAATTAAAAAAAAAGAAGTGATGAAAAATAAGGAGCAAGTCTAACTGTTTTGATAACGTTTAGTCTCATGTATTTTTAGAATTATACAGTGAAAGTATATTTTGCATATCAGTGCTGAGTACACTTTAAAAAGGACCTCTGTAGACATATTTCCAGCAGGTCTTTATAGCACCATTTAATCTGCTGTTTATTTAACTGCTTAGAAACAGCCACTGCTTATAAAGTAAAATGATGAAATCTCTATCTCTTCTAGCATACTTCAAAAAAAAATAAAAATCTAGATGTTTGTTATCCAACTGAGTTAATGTAAAGAATTAATTACCAGATGCTTGATTTTCACTTACTCCGGTTTTGTAAACCTGACTGATGAACTGCTACATGATCCCTCTGGAATTGGCACGGTTATTTCACTGGCAGAAAAACTTCATGGATGTATTGAAAGAAAAGTCTCTCATTCTTCACTGAATTCTCAGTCTCTCTTTGCAAGATTTGATGCTGCCCCTCCTATTACAGCTCATTTTCAAGTCATAATTGAAGAGAAAACCAGTGACAAATACAAGAGGCTGAGTGCTGGCAAAGCCATAGTACAACACAATTGAAGTAGCAAGGGCGCAGGGAAGCAAGAGGACACCAAGGTATCTGGAACAAACCAGAAACACATTCAACACAAGAGCAGCTTAGCCCTACAGTACATTTTTCATTCTCTCAATACTTAGATTGCTGTTTTCCACAGACACACAATTCAGAATTGATTCAGAATTCAAGGAATATACAACCTGATTAGACATGAACCGAAGTACATTCAGTACATTCATGCACTGACAAATGCTGCCATTTTTCACAGGTGATGCTGAAGTAGCTGTGTCAGAATGGCACCGGGTTGAAATGAAAGTAATGCTGGTACTTCACCATTTCTGGTGATTGTCACCTACAACAGCCAAAGTCAGTGACCATCTACTCGATGTTGCAAGCAACTTGTTTCCCAAATATGAGTTCCAGTAAGCTGAATTACAAACGAGATCAGTTTGAACACAGTATGAAGACTTTTCAAACGGCGTATTTCTGCAGAAAGCGGTCAAACGCGTCGTAAATGGCTTGTCTGAAACAAGGTAAAAAGATCAGTTATATAATTTGGGAAAGCGCAGATATAAGGGCCATATTTACATATATTTACAAATATATTTACAAATATATTTACAAATATATTTACAAATATATTTACAAATATATTTACAAAGCTATCATCACAATTTCAAAACAGCATTCAGTAAAAATGTAATACCAGGTAGTGTTTTCTTCTTCCTTTATTTCTGGGATCTCTGGCTTCCATTCAGTAATACATTTATGGTTCAGGAATGAGTGGGACTAGTTACCAACTTTAATGCAAGTGCAAATGTTAATGAATTAGGAGTTTTCTAGTCAAAATCAGAAAATGGGTAAAAGAGAGGCATAACTTGTAATTTTTTATGAACTATCAAAAAATAAGTCTGAAGTTTTAAATAACAATAAACTACCTTGACCTGACATAGTGCTATTCTTTTTAGTTGTTGCTCAGACTGCCTAAACAGGATGTTAGTCTTACTAATTCCTTATATTTTAAAATCAACAGCACAAGCACTGAACTTCGCAAAAACAGAACTGCATTTATATAACTGCCTTTAGAAAGTTAACACCTAATATTACTAAGGCAAGAATTCATGCAAGTACCACTCATTTGCAGCCAAGCTTATATTTTAATTAACTCTAGACTATCTTTAAACTTCTCTGTTTACCTTACCTGAAGAGTCCTTGTTTGAAGAGGTAGGCACTGATATGACCTCCATCCAGATACCTGATTTCACATCCCGGCCAGATTTCTTGAAGACTGCGCACCCCAGTCCGAGGAATATATGCATCCTCCTTAGCTTGTACAACTATGATTAAACTTGGGTCAACTGGAACTAAAACAAAAAAAAAAACAAATAAAAATGGAATTCATCTAAAGTCAGAAACAGGAACACAACAACTCAGATTTCTGTTGTAAAAACGCTATTTCTAAAAAAAATTAAATTATTCTCAGCTTTAATAAAATTTTATGTTCTAAAGTCCTCCTGCAGAATTTATCTGTTTTTTGATGTTACAGTAGTAAGGCTATCAGTCAAAAAAGAAACATCCCTCCCCTCCCCAAAACAGAAACCTTCACAAATCATTGAAGAATGACAGAATTGTCTTTCCTCTTATCAACAAAATTCTATAGCATACAGGTCAGTTCTTTGAGATCTCATTTTTTTCAGCAAGAAGATCTATGAAATTCAACAGCCTAGAAGCTTTATGTAATTTTTTTCCTCGAGGAGAGGAAAAAAGACAACTTTTCATACAAGATCAAAGTGCAGCATACGTTCACCTTCTTCTCTGTTTCCTACATGGTTTAGCTGCAGCACAAAATCCCAGCATACTGTTATAGATGTATTTATTACTCATAACTGGAATTGTAACATTCAGATTACTAATAGGAACAACATCAAAATGATGTTGAGAAAAATGACAGCAAAATTATGTTGAACACAGAACATTTCTCTCTTCAAGAAGAAACTATACGTGGTATGTTAAAGAGTGGCCAGCCAAGATGTTTGACAATGGGGTGTCACAAACCATTTAGACCTTCCTTCTTTCATACTAAATCATACATAGAGAACATGCAATGCTAAGACAGATTCTAGTCTTCTATTCCATTTTCCATGAAATCTGAACATTAGCCAGGTTTTCTGAAGCTCCTCTCTAGCCACACTCCAAGGATACCCTGGCAGGGGATGCAATGTCTCCCAGAACACGACAAGACCCGAGAGACTACTGACAGGAAGGACTGCTTCACTTTGACAAGTGCATTAGGAACACAGATCCTCTTAAGTTTCTAGAAAGGTCAGTGCTTTAGCCAAGTGATACCTGGATAAGTCTAGATACACAAGAATGTCTGTACTTAGAATAAAGCTCACAGGGCTTTTTCTATCTACTGAAATAACTTTTAAAGCTTTAAGGAAAGCACTGCACTGGTATTAGTCACATAACATCTCTGGCAGTGATCCAAGTCAAGAAATCTACACTAATGAGGAGATCTTTACATTTTATTTTATTTTAATATTTCCCAGTGGATTACTGAATGCTAGAAGTCAAAGCAGGTACATGCACAACTGAACCATTTTGTCTGAATGGACTGCCACAAAAGGAATTCCAAACCTCCACTCAAGAACCTTTTCAGGCAGCTCTAGGAAGCAAGCACCTGTTTGCACTGCTACAAGCGAGCAGTATAAAGGATTTGTCCTAAATGCCAAGGAAGCTCCTTCTGTATGCTACGCCTGTCCTGGGAAACTACATTCACTGTACTGCACTATCCCAGAAGGACCTCTGGTGTTTTTACTTTTTTACTGGTCACACTTGTCTAGCTGGGTCATTCAAGCCTGGTTCTCAGCTTTGTTGGCTACTTTCTGTCTGAGGTCAATATGATATTTCTGCCTTATGACAGCTACTTGAAAAACCCTATTAGCAGATTAGTTATTTGTAGGTATTACTCACATCGCACAGGTGTTCTGTTCTTTTAGATAATACAAATGTGCACTAACTCCTATCTGAGAAGAGCCACACCAAGGCAGAGAAGAAATCAGCAAAGACACTGAAAAGCAAATTTTTAATTCACTTTGTCATTAGTTGGCCATCAAGAAGGAATAGAAAAACAATTAGGAAATGGAGGGGCAAATAGACATTACTGAATAACACTCACAATATTTCCATATTTCAGCTAAGGGGCCAGCAGGTTTACATATGGAGAATGAAGAAAAAACCTCTCCTTCCACTGTATTTTACTCAGTTTTCCAAAATGCACATTGAAACAAACAGATACATACCTGAGAAGTTAGCTACATGGGTACATTCATCCATTACTCCTTTCATGAACATTAAGGATTCTCTCTGTAAAGTGTCACTCTTTTTTCTATTTATCCTGTGTCCTTGTGGGCTAGTGAAGCTTTTATTGCTACTGCTACTGGTTGAAAATGTTTGATTTATGCACTGCATCTTAGGAGCATCTTGTATTAAAAGTCTTTCTGAAGAGGCACTTAGAGTACTTTTATTTGTGGTAAAGCTGTGAACAGCTTCTTTAGATACAGTGCTCAAGGACTCAAAGTTGAATATGCTGGAAGTCACATCCATATCCTCCAAACTGTCCACACCGTCAGGGAAGTTTTTAACAAAATCTTGTCCCATCTTGAAAGAATCTGTCTAAACAAAGACACCAGGTCATTTATTAGGGGTTTCTCCCTTAAACTAACCAGTAAATCTTGAGATGAATTTATTATTAAAAAAATAATTAAGGAGATATAAAAAGCACTGATTACAGTACTTGTTATTTCCAGCCTGCAGATCACTCAGTTAAATTATTACCATCATAACCTCTTGATGTTATTCTACATTTCTGTCAGCTTAATAAAATGCGGGAACTACTTATATATATATATGGTAGCTTATGATACAAACACATTTGCTTTTCATTCTATATTAAATTCTGCATTTATAATTACCATCATTTAAGCTTACATGATGCAATAAAAGAAAAACAAACATATGTGACCAGGTCCAATGTTAGGTTTAGGCCTGAAAAATCAACTGTCTCTAAATACTAGGGATACACAAGCTGAGCATCCTGAAATGTTTCTTCGTTTCATTTTGTCTTCTCCATCAGCATTCTGGAGTGTACTGACTTTAAAATGGCAAGTGCCCAAGTAACCATCTCCACCCCAGCCTCTCTTCTCCTGCTGTAAGATATTCGAGAAAGAACTGTCACAAACCAAAGAATCTTAGAGAAAAAAAAAGTTACCTATCAGAATTTCAATTGAATATGTTTTACGTTGCAGATTACACTAAGTGTAGTCACAGGAAAAACTTGTAGCAAGGGCTACACTTAACAGTCACTATACAACCAAAATACTAGCTTTGTTTTTCAGGTTTTCCTTCAAAGATTAAATTCATCAAAAGCATAAAGAAACAACATGCAAGTATGTTTTAGCTACCAAATGTCTACTTTTAGTGGAAGTAAAAAGAAGTTACATTGTTAGATTTGCATATGTAAATATTAGCAAGTAAGGAAAATAAACTGTACTTACTCCACAGTATTCAAGCATTTGAATGATTTCTTCTTCATAAACAGTTTGTGTAAAATACTGTTTCTCAAGCTCTCTCCAGTTCACTGCCTTGCTCAACACACCCTGAGATTACAAACAAAGGCATCAAGTACACAAGCAAAACCCAGAGATCACTCTAAAATAATGATACACAATAAAAAAAAAATGATGTGTTCCCCTTGTAACTTATTTTTCCAGTGGAATTCTGACCAAGTTCCCAGACAGCACTTAAAATTACTGCAATCACAGGGCATGGAAACTCACCTGCCCTGTGGTCAACCCAAACCTTTTAACTTCTATTACATGGCAGTCAGAAATGTATTAACAAAAAATATCTGTTAATTACCGTAGTAAAGACTGCAGAAGCTGTTGACCAGGAAAGACACGGAATCAATGGCAATGGTTTAGGCCAGTTTGTCACTGCCAGTGAAGCCATCTAGAACCAAAAGCACTTATTACATATTTTAATATTGAATTCACAATATGCTGGAAAGAACTCTTATTCTCAGTTCCTTTGTTTATATAGTATCTGATAGCAAATACATGGTGCCAAAGCAGTTAAGGCCTGTGGCAGTTGGGTATACTTTCACCTATTTACAAGTTACAAACTATTCTTCAGTGATTTTTCTAACAATAAACATTGCTCTGGATAGGACTCATTTCAAGGCTAAATGGGGGTTTGCTGTAAGAATTTTCAATGGAATATGAACTAAATATTCCATTAATTATAATTCCATTGATTATAATTGTAATTACATTAATTATCATAATAATTATAAAAATTAATACAAGGCATTAGTTGTTTAAAACCATAAAAAACATCTAAAAAGCTTTTTATCAAGCTCTTGCAAGTTTATTTCAAGGCAAAATAAAGGCAATGTATGAGAAGGGATATTTAAAATTCTATACTTTTGAAATTTGCATACTGGAAAAAAAATGTGAAGGAGAAGTAATTCAGCATGTTAAGTGGGTAAGTGGACTCTTTTTCTACCCTTTAAGTTCAAATTACTACTTTTACCTAAGTTCTCAGAAGACATTTTGGTGAATACTCTTTTTATCCCAGAAAAAAAACCAGAGCAAGTCAGTTCAATGTACGGAAGTTGTCTATGTGATATATTCTTGACATAAAGTTTTAATTTATTATTGCTCTAAAAAGAACCCCTTAATACAAATCATCCCAGGTCTGTGTCAAATGGTTCTATACAATTCAACTATAATTCTATGCCTTTTTAGTACTAAAAAGTTACAAGAACACCACATGTCTGTATTCTGATAGCCAGAAAGCCTGACTCCTTTCCTCTTAGTTCCAGCTCTCCCTATCAGTAGAACTGAATCAATACTACCTACACATTCTATAGAGGATCAACATCAAATATTATTTATTTCACTGGTTTAAATTGTACCAGAAGTCCTATAAGTTAAGGCAGGACTAGCCAAAAATGTGTTTTCCTCGACTGAGAAAAAAAATTTCAAAGGAGTTACCAAACCCACTCTTCTCAGATCTTGCCTTCTCTATACCCATGCTGCATATAACCATTATTACAAGATACAGACTTTGGTTGTTACCACAGCATTTGAATTGTCGTGCATGGTTAGTGGTGCTTATACCAGTTTGAGAAGGTCTTAAAAATAAGCCAAGGAAGGAATAACACAAAAGCTGTTGATTCAGCAGGGTGACAATGACGTAAATCAAAGATGCTCTGTACATTTAGAAATTTAGAGTTATAAAGTTGTGTTTTAGGGGAAAAATATTTCACTTTCAGTAAACGCTACTATTACCAACATTATTTACTTAGCTCTAACAAAAACCAAACAAAAGTACATTGTTTTATTAAGCTTTGCACCTCTGTCTCACAGACCCATCATAATCCATACAGACACAAACAGTAATACTTTAACTGTTTATCAGTCTTTCAAGCATCTTACCAAGACACTATTGGTTTAGTCTGAATATGCAGAGTGTCATACAGAAAACATTATCCAACTCATCACAGAAATCTTTGATGAATACCAATGATAAGGGGGGGAAAAAAAAAAAAAAAGAGATGAGTTGAGAACAGAACTGACACCAAAAGTCACCTCAATCACAACATGCCTACAAAGAGGGGGCATTTCACACAATGCATTACAGCACAAAAGTTTAAGCAAGAAGAACGGAGAAAAAGAGGGAGAATTAGCAATCAATCAATGCAGAACTTTCTTTCAGAAAACATTTTTGCCCCCCCCTTGTGGAAAAAAAAACAATTATGTGAGAAGTTTATATTCTTATTAAGCCTGCCAGGAGATGGCTCTATGATTTGTCAGTACTTATTAAGGATTACACTAATTCAGCACCACAGAACACGAGAATTGCCAACAATTTGTTTCTCTTGACTCTAAATATTTATTTTAAAGTACTTCTGAGATCGACACTGTAAAGCAAATTATTTCTGAATGCTACATGATCAAATGAGAAGTTAAAACAAGAATTACTGAACATGAGACATAAAAGCTTACATGTCCTCCCATGGATATTCCAGTCATCCCTAGAGGTCCATAGCCTTCTCTCTCTAGCCAGTGCAAAAGAGCTGCCGATTCTAGAATTAGAGCTCCTCCCATCACAAACAGGTCCGAGACATTTTTTAAACATGACCGTCTTTTCTCCCCAGAAAAGGAAAATACAGGATTTATTTTCCAAGATTAGACTCTGACAGTTCTCATCATTCTACACATACTTTTATGAAAAGCTTAATCACAATCCCAGAGAATTCTGGAGGTGAGCTTCTGTTGATTTAACAGGAGAAAAAGCAAGTCCAGATTCTCTGGCACTTGTACTTTTTCATCCAAATGAGGACCTACTAAGCTTCTAACAATGTATCACTGACAGCCTGGTCTTTTGGAAATAGCCATTACCAACACTACCATCTCATTAGCAATATTATGTCCTGTGAAGTAATAACACATATTTTAGAAAGAGAATTAAAGTAATACAGTACATACACTATCTTTTTTTTTTTTTTCTTATTTACCTTATTTACACCATTGCAAAATTGCACACAACACTGTAGATCAATCAGTATGTCAGCTTTGGAAGCATTCATCAGTGTCACTGTAAGACTGAAACTGTGAAGTGGGAAGTTTGTCATGGTACTGAGAAATTCAGGCAGTGTACTGCAAAGCATTGAAACACAGAAGACACACACACAAAAAGTAGAAAGCTGTTCAGCTGAACTATCAGAGGGACCAAAAATAACAGATCCTCTAATGTGAGGAGGGTGACTGTGTATTTTCAGTATCACAGTCAGGTTACAAAGGGCTCCTGGCCTGTCCTGCCACTGTGCCACCATCACATTTGCAACACTCTGAAGCACAAGGACAAAGCTCATGAAGTCACACAGAAATGAACATAGTTGCTGCAGACCAGCATTTACAGGCTAATGGAATTCTTTCCTACAGCTCTGCTATGAGATTCCTCAGCCCCCTCCAGCTGCTGTATTTATTAAAAGCTGTTACCAGCATATTAAGTAAAACCACTGCTGCTGTGTAACCCTGTGCTGAAGAGTGCCAGTTGCCTGTTGGGGTGTTAGACTGCACACCCCCCTTTGAAAGAATCCTTCTCTACATCATACATCTACTAAGACGACATGCTAGCCAACTGAGAACAGAGCTACTAAATTTGTTTTTCTGCATCACATCATCAATAACTGGAAATAAACCTACCAGTGGATGTATTCCAGCAGACACTCTCTCCTGTCACTTTCCTGTGTCTTCTACTCAGGTTAAATGTCCAAGTTAGGATTAAAAAAGATTAAAACACCAACTCATATTTGGACTTCAAGAAATATCGGGAGACTAAAACCACAGTTTTGCTTCAGACACATATTCTGTTGAATTCTGTTAATACTTCGGTGGTTTGGAAAATGTGAAAAGCAAAAAAAACCTGGATGGCTTAATTAGGCTTCTGAATTCTGAAAACTGACTGAGGGAACAAATCCTGTAAAATATTGAATACCGCATGGCTTCCACTGCCTGAAAACCAACCAACACCAGATTTATTAACTTCTGTACATCTTTAAAATATCAGCAATATATTAATAAAAAATAGCAGGGAAATACACTATCTGACCAAAGATTATTCACAGCTGACTGAGATACAACTGCAGCATTTGTACACGTGCAGCTGTGAATCAGAAAAATAAAATGGCACTTGCTTGTATTCACAGAATGTGTTTGCATCTCACTCTATACTGCAAGTTGATCTGATGCAAACTTTCCTGATCCCTGTGATCTCCTAACACAAAAAAAACAAAGTTTAGCAACGAGTAGACAATTTCACATTAGCAGGTTACAAGTGGTCCTCCCTTTGGATTTCTTTTTCTTAATAAGCTATCAAAGTTTAGACAACTTTCAGCAACTTGAGAGAAAATAAAAAGCACTATTTCAAAAAGACAGTATCCATAAATGTCAACAGTAATACTTACATTTGATCCTTAGGTTTTCTACAGCCATGTAAAAGACTCCAGTTAAAGAAAGTGAAAAAGACTATATAAAAACTGGTCATTAAAACAACAACAAAAAGATCACATACAGAAATAGCAGATAATTGAAATTTAGAACTTAAATTCCTAATGTTTAACTGGCACTAAATGAAGTTCAAGGTAGTTTGACAATGTAGTTGGCAACATTTTACCTCTGTCAGGTACATCGGTAGGAAAGAAGTATAACCAGAAATTTAATAAAACAGAGTAACACTGCTATAGAGATGACAGGATAGAACCTAACTGCTTTAAAAAAAAACCCCACCAAAATCTTAAGTGCCAATAGTAAGTTTCTCTAAAGTACCTGAGGTACCAAAGACTTGCATTTGAGAAGGGAAGGCACGAGAGGCAACTTTCTTTTCTGTCATTAATAGATCCATACTGCATCCACAGTATGATGTAGAGTGAATGCATAACTGTCAGTCAGCCACTGCTAAAAGATTCACATCATTCAGATTGTAACTGTTACTCTAGTGAATACAGAAAGATGCTGCAGAAGACATTTTTTAAAACATTCAGGAAAGCCACACTTTGTGTAAAAGTAGCTAATTATGTTAACTGTTCCCCATTGTGTTTCATGCAACAGTCATACTTTCATGGCTTCTATCCACTGAAAAGTCCACTGGAAGTAGGTCCAAAAGTAGGTATTTTACCAGTCTGGTAAGTCTTCTACCTTCTGGACAAAATACTAAGAATAACTATAGTGTTTTCCACAAAAGGATATAATAAGGATTTTCTAGCAACAGGGAAGCCATACAGGCTTCTTTAATCATTGGCCTTGCCATTAATGTCCGTCTCCTCCAGAAGTGCTAAAGATAAAATGTACAAATAATATATAAGACAAAATGGAACTATTTAATTTCTCAATAACGATCAATTTTACATTTTACACACTCACATGATCTCCAGTGCCTGCTAAGTGAATGCACACGGGTCTGTGCTTGCTATTCCATCTTCTGGGTATGATGAACTGAAATCTGTGAGAAACAAATACTATTTTAGCACAGTAAGTACATCTATTTACAAACTGCACCAAGAGAAATTAATATAAAAAAATACCAAAAGACTTAATAAAGTATTTGTAACTCATGCAGGCAAACTGCCAGCAATTTAGCAACATCATTTTTCATCAACACATTCAGCAAACAAAGGAATCTGAAAGTAGGACAGAAGAAAGGCCAAACAAGAAAAGGAGCCAAGATGAAAGATCATGTTCCTGAAAAGACTACCTCATCATCACAATTTAAATTTTGCAGAGTGCAGAAATGGAACTTCAGATAAAGAGCGGCCTAAACAAGCATGTCCAGCTCTCCTAGGCAGCACTGCTATTTTGCTCCTGAAGGCACAACAGCTGAAATTGAAGATTAAGATGAGCAATAATACATTAAAAAAACCAACACAAAACACTCAACATATCAATCATGAAACTATTCTATACCCCCAACATCATCACCTAATGTCTTCTGCCACTACTTAACTTATTTACAGTATAACTAATGGGGGGGAAAAAAAATCACTTCTGAGCCACTAGTATTTTCCCCACAAGATGGAGTACTGTTACCTACAACAGTGTTACACTTCAGAAAGAACATTCATACAATGCACAACCATCTTAAGGGAAATTTATACAGCATTTCAAAACTGACACAATACTGACCAAAGTAACAATTAGCATAACTTGGCTGCAAGACGTAAGAGAACAAAGATAAGGAAACAAACATCACACTGTATTTTCCAGCATGGTACTAATTAGTCCAAAAATGTTAACAGACACTTTCTCTAACCAGTGGAGAGGTGGAACAGAACTGGTATCCTTAGTGTCACATGCTTAAGCACACACAAAAACACCAGCCAGTATTACTGACAAAATTTACAGTGCCAGGATCAACTTCAGCTGACAAACCTTTATGTATAATATTTAAGTTATTAAAAAACAAAGCTTGGGGGGGAAAAATCCATCATGGCAGTTTAGCTCAAAACTTAAAGCCAACAAAAATTATGTTCCCTTTCCAAACCCAGTCTTCAACTGCAAAGCAGTGCTAGTGTGAAACCAGCACTGTCAGGGACCATCCAGCTTTCTGTGAGAATGCTTTTTTTCGGCTTGTCAAGTAAGAAAGACATCAGATTCTCTTGCTATAATTAAATGAACTTGCTACTTCAGCACATACACAATATTTTTGTATTCAATGCAAATGGAAAGCTGGAATGGTTCCTTCAAATACAATATAACATGCTTCCACATAAACAGCCTCTCCTGCTACATATAAAACAGCCACTGTCCCTCATTTCCAGCATCCCACTCATTTGGGGAAAAAAACTTCAAAAAAACCCAGGGTTATTACACAGCTTTGTGCAATATAACTTCTACACTCAAAAAACCCCACCCAAAAGGTCATACTTTGCTAGTGGATTGTTTTTTTAAATACACAGATTAAGCTATCACATGAATAAGATATACTTACACTTTGTAAATCAAAATCTGTTTTAACACATTAGTACAAAAAACCCCAATTTTGAAATATTTTACAGATAATTTGTATTACAATAAATGAGCTTTACAATAAAACTACTTACAGATCATTCTCATAACTCTGCAGTATTAATTTCAGAAAGGAAATACCTGTTAGTTTCTCTTACCTTGCTACGAGAGATTCAACTGGCAGGATACCTGGCACACAATGAGCCAAGGGGGAAATGAAGTGCCCCTCAAGGATTTTACAGTCAGATTGCCCCTCAACCTACAGAGAATGGGATGATAGCAATATATATCATACCAGTGTTTAATTTGCTCTGAAATCAAGTCTCTTAAAGTAGAACAATTTGTTACAGCATAAGCACTTAAATAAACCCAAACCTGAGGTCTAGTCCTCAAATATAGGGATACACATTATCAACACAGCCAAAACACTTCTTCCCAACTTTGCTTTTATTAAATGACCTTTTACAGGAATCAAGGAAAAGCGTAGTGCTGTCCCATTTTAAATGATACTAAGCTTTGAACATTTTTTGAGCTTTAATATTTGACATCCCACTCCTCAACTATTGCACTACTGGGAAAAGAGAAAAACAGTATCTGTACAGCCACTGTCTCTCAATTTCCTTCCATTCCCTGGTAGTAGGCTATAAAAGCAGCCCAGTAAGTAACAAGTTATTTCACCTTTACATCCCAACTGGAAAATAAATCTAGTTAAACTTTATCATCTCCTGCTTTTAAGTACCTTGTCAATGAACACTGGGTAATCTTTCGAAACCAGCGTCTGGCATTTTTCCCTGTTACCAACAATCTTTCTGAATTCAAATATTCTGTTGAAAGGAAACAAATAGAGAAAATTCAGCTTTTAATCTAAAAAAAAAAACCCAAAAAACAAAAAAGAGAATACAGATTTATATAAAATTTCAGGAGCTAAAGTAAGCCACAAAGACAACAGAGTTATGAAGCCAGCTTTCCATTTACAGATTAATCAGGTTCCCACGGGGCAGGTATGTGAGGATGCTTTTAAGTTAAAAGAAATAGGCTCAGGTACCTTGCAGGGAAACACAAGGTTAAGGGGCAAATCTGGTTGCTTTCTTCTGCTACTGAAATGGGCTGCAGAGCCACACAGAGAAAAAGAAGCAGAACTCTTCTCAGAGGTGTACAGTGAGAGGACAGGAAGCAGTGGCTGAGTGCAGTAACAAATGTAACAAAATCCTACTGGAGCACAATGGAAGGTTTTTTCCACACTTAATCACATGAGAAGATAGCCCAGGGAAACTACAAATCATCTTCATTCCTCAAGAGACTTTCAAAACTCAAATGAATGAGGTGCCAAGTCACTTGAAGAAATAAAAGCCAGCTTTGTCTTGAAGAGGGATTTTGACTAGATGCCCTCAAACCGGCCCTCTCAACCTTAAATACTCTATGCCAAGAATAACTTGCTCATTCTTGTGGTTGTAAATACACATTGCCTGATCAACTGGAACAGCGGGGGGGTGAAAAGTACAGACTAACAGTGTAAGGGGCATGACCTGTTCACCTTGCCAACACCAGAAAAAAACCCAAAAGGATGGAAAGAAAATCCAGTTTACCACATCAAAAACAGCTCTACTATATAACCTTTGCTTTTCTTATACAGACCAGCAAGTGCAATAAGTATTACTGTAAAAATAAGGGTAAAGGTAGGAGACATTGAGTGTGGAGGGTAAGCTAAATAAAGAGATGTTTTCTTTGACACTAAATACCCTAAAAAGACTGCAGTTATGTATTTTTTCTGTAGTTAGGAGGATCCTGAAGGCTCAGTCTTCCACGTGTTGAGGAATTTCAACTCTTGCTAATGAGGACAAAACATTAGGGTATCAACATTCATCACCTCATGGGTGTGCACATAAATCTTTGGATTACATTGTGGTAATGTAACATTAGGGTTTTGATAACATTAAAATGTCCCATTTTGGATACACACAGAGAATAGAAAACAGAAATGCTGCAATCAAAATAAAACCCACAGCTCTTGGTTATTCCAACAAAAGCAAATTAAACCTTTTAAGAAACCAACAGTCTAATTTTGCAGGAAAGCGACACCTAAGAGAAAAGTCAACTGAAGACAGACACACACAAAGCAAATCAAGTGCCATTCCTAGATCTGATCTTTCACTTGAACTTAAAAGCAAAAAACACCCCTCCCATAACTCCACCACTATCCACAGAGCACAAAATTTTATGTCAGTATTTTAGGTTGTCTTTATTGATTTTTAAATACATAAAAATTAGCTTACTCAATATAGATTTATCATTTCCTATCTAAATACTGTGTAATGCACAACTATATATTCAGTCATTTAATTTTTAATAAAAATAACAAAAAACTTAAAAATTAAGAGGTACTTCCTTTTTTTTTTTTACTTCCAAGACATCTAAAAAGAAAGAGTTGACTACTTTGGGCTGTGAGAGGAACTTCTGATTAAACCTCACAATTTTAAAACTCATTAAGAAGCTACAGAAAGAAAGCAAGATCCTCTTTAATAATAAACAGAATAATTCCTCTCCAGAAATTCAGCAAGTTTTGTTTTTGCAAAACACTTCCAGAGATGCTGTTTGAAGTATGTCATCCCATAGGCATAAGAGAAAAATTTAATTTGACACACAGACATTCTCTCAAGAAGAGCCTCTTTAAACAGAACCACTTAGCAAATCCCTTTAAGACTACTTTGAAATCCAGACACCTCCATGATTTCCCAAACAAAACAAACTTGAACACTTTTGCTATTTTAAATATAGGATAGTAACAACTGTTGATACTTCAAGGGCTTGTTTTGTTGCTTTTTTCTTTTAACATAAAGCACTGTTTATGTTGTTATTTTTTAACAAGTCACCTTTTCAGGTCCTCTGGCTTTCCCCATCCTCTGATGAAAAGTTTAGTGAGGAGAAGTTTTCTGTATAAGACATCTAATTTACTTACACCCATTAGCAGCAAACTGACATCTAGAAAAAAGCACAGGCAAAAACAAGACAGTTAAACAGGCTGTTAATAGGACTGGCAAGTTCATTGATTATAACACAAAGTACTTTCTTACTCTGGTTTCTGTATACTTAATTTTTCATTTATAAGAAAGAAAAGAACATGTAGTTCCATTCACTGTTGTAGAGAAAGCTTATTTCTGTAACCTTGCCTTCACTGGTGTCTTAAATATATATCCTAATCCTTATTTTATCCATTCATTTCTAATTTTCTCCATTTCCTATGGTTTTCAAAGCGATTCTCCTCCCACTCCCTCCAGGAAAGAAATCACATCATCAAAACTCTTGCCACTATATTTCTCTTTCAGCAAATACTGTAGCTCAAATATAGCTAAATCTAATGAGATTTTGGGCAAGTTGAGCATTATTTTCCAAGTAATACTTACTGAAGTGAACAGGGAGCCACTACTGAGCTCTTCCAATGAGGAAGGGAGAGGGGAAAAAACAAAAAGGCACAACAAAAAAGGAGAACAGAAAATTGGCTTCTTGGTCAGCAGGATACAGACTGTTCAATTAAAAAAAGGTCCAGGATCTGTGTACACCTAAGAAAACAACACATTTAACAATCAAAGACTTGGTTAGTAAGTTCATTTCAGGCATTTTCTAGTATGGAGGGATCTTGAAATACTAAATGGACTAAGTAACCTAATCACAACCCAAAACAGTGTAATTTAATTCACGTTTTCTTTTTTTTTTAAGTTTTGTTTTAATCCAAAGGCATTTATCCTGTCACACTCTAATACGGTCATTCTTAAAATAAACTTGTTTGAGTATAACAAGTTAAAATTGTGGCCAGATTAATAAAAACACTAAATTTCTAAGAATTCAATACTTAGGAATTGATATACAGAAAAAAAAAAGAGCTAACACCTAGAATAATTTACTATCCAAGCAGAAATTACAGACAACTTAAGGTACTTGAATGCTAGAAAAGGTACGCTAGAAAGCCACAATGGCTCTAGGATGGTTCAGTCATTATACAGCAAAAATAAATACATGAAATGATCAGAAAGTCAAAGTGGGGACCTTCCATTTTAAAAATGTAGAAATTGCTACTTCCTGCTACATCAGTCCCAGGCAGCTGCCTGTGTAATCTCATTATTCTGATCCGTATCTGCTTGGTCCAATAGAATCACAACCTCACTACAATCATTTTCCTTGCCCACTCTGAAGGTATCCATCCATTTCACGTGTTCTTGGGGTGTCAGATGGGAAATATTTGCTCGCCCCTGCAAGGTCTCTCCTCTGCTTTTTGGAGCAGAGGGACAGCTTGGTATTTTCAAGGTGCTGGAAGAGAACTGGGTGGTGGAGACAGGGACAGTAATACAGAGTGGGCCCTTTATGAGGCTGGAAAGACAGTTCAGAGCAAGCACACTCAAGAGTAAATCTATGCTGCCAAAAATATACTAAAGCTGCAGTTCTATGAGTATACTGCTTGCCAGCAATTGTGAAAAGGTAATTCAATTAATGTTTTGATGCTTAACAAAACACTCTTGCATGGATTTTTTTGGTTGATTGTTGTTTTGCTTGTTTGTTTGTTTTTAAATACTCTCCAATATAAAAGCAAACCAAGAGAGGAAACATGAAGACATGGATTTTGCTTTGAGTTCAAAGTCTGGCCTGATGAGCTGTCTGCTGCAGCAGGAGAATGCCAAAACAACTTTCTAGACAAGTGCATTATATTTAAATGCAACATTGATTGAGGCAAAAGGGTTGTCTCATCCTCTATTCCGTTTCATTGATTGAATGAAAACTCTGAAGTAACTCAGGATATTTCAATTAATCAGAACCAAGATTAAATCACTACTGGAAAGAGTACAGACAACACTAGAACAAAACAAAAAAAATTAAAATATTCCTAGCAGTGTGTTGCATAGAATTTCTCGGGGATATTACTGAGGCAGAAGAGGGGTCAATCCTCCCAGATTTTTAATCTCAGTAACAAAAAGGTAGGACATGCTTCAGTCACTGCTCATCTACGCCTATATGGAAAGGCAATTAAAAACACTTTTCTGTCAGGAAATCCAACTGTTGGAGCCTGAAGCCCCCTAACTTCACGTTAATTAGCATATTTCAGCAGTGAGATTTTGAGACTGATGAAAGAACCAGCAGAGCTTGTTTCAGAATGCAAGTGGATTTCCACCACTTGACAGCACACCTGCCACATCCCAACCCCTTTGCAAGACAGGCCAGCTGGAAGCAGTGACCTGATAAAGACCCCACAGAGTTGTGTAGCCCAGGAGACACCACACCTGTGTTAGCAATCTCCAGTGAACACACTGTTATCATGGTAAGCTTTACATACTTGTGAGTTGTGAATGGAAACTGCACCAGATAAAAGGCCACACTAAGAAGTGATCCACTGAAAAAAGCCCCTTAGTTTTGAAATTGCATTTTTCAGAGAAGATGACAAGGAAAACTAGAAATAAATTATAACTAGGCTTTTGCTCTAGGAAGAGTGTTTCCCTTTGCTTCCAGAACCCTCATGTGGCACACTAACTATACATATTAGAAACTGACACAAAAATCCACGCAAAATCCAACACATAAAAGGTCCAGCCGTCTCTTTTTATCCCATGCAAGTGGCTTCGGCTACAAGAAAAACACCCCTGTAAAGTATATAAAGACTATTTACCGGCCCAGAGTGCTGCTTCCATACTAAACATGGACGTGGAACAGCTCCCAGCAAGGAGCCAACCTGAAAAAAAAGCCACGAAGGTCTATCTGGTTTAGAAGGCTGGGTCCCTGACTTCCCTTACCCTAGGACTTGACTTTAAAAACATCTCTTCCAATTAGCGCCAGGTCCTTTTCTCCCACGGAAGAAACGACTGCTTAAAACCCGAGGAAATCACAGAGAAGTCACAAATGAGACACGAGCCCCACAGCGGCTGTACAGGGCGGGACAGACACGGCGGATAAACAAGGGGGCCTACAGCGGGGGCTGGGGCCGCTCCCTGTGCCCACAGGGCTCAGCGGACACCGACAGGAGGGACCCCCAGCCCCAAAGCCCCCCATGCCCAGCCCCGGGGGTGGCAGGAGGCGGACAGGGACACCCGAGCCCCCTCAGCGCCCCCCGGTCCCCGAGCCCGCCGTGAGGGGCCGGGCCGGGCCG
>VXBX01008578.1:231568-299891 GCA_013400415.1 Scytalopus superciliaris
GGGCCGGGCCGTGAGGGGGACCCTACCCTGCCCTGCCCTGCTCGGGGGCCGCGGCCAGCGCTCACCGGGCGGGCGGAACGGGCGGCCCGCGAAGGTCACTCGCTGCTCGTCCCAGGCTCTGCCGGTGCTGAGGCGCCACATGGGAGGGCGGGAGGAGGAACGGGAGCGGGAATGGGAATAAGAGGAGGAGGAGGAGGAGGCGGAGGAGGGCGAAGGGCGGGACGCGGCTGAGGCGGGCGCGCAGGCGCGGAGGGCCCGCAGCGCCCCCTGGCGGCGGGGCCGGGCCGGGCCGTGAGGGGCCATGGCGGGCGGCAGGGGCAGGGGCAGGGGCAGGGGNGGGCGACACTCAGGCGAGGAGCCGAGTCCCCCCGCGGCCGGCGGTGCTGCCCGTGCCGGGCCCGGCAGCAGGAGCCGGAGCCTCCCCCCTGCAGGGAAACACAGCCCCCACCCGCTCGGGGAGCTCCTAAAAAACACCAAAAGGGAGGGTATGGGGGTGCAGAAGCCTGGCTGTTTAATGTCGGCCTTCGTGTGCTGGGCAAGAGTTGGTCACCTGTGGGTGTTTTCTCGTCCTGACAGCAGAACTCGGACGTGCAGAGGGGCGGGTGGTGCTTTAAGGTCTTTGCTGAAACGCTCTGGGGCTTTAACCTCGATTTAATGAAGTCTCGAAAGTAACCAAGCGTGTGCAAGTGTCTGGCGGAATTCTCCCTGGGCAATAAGATGGAGAAGTACATTTAGGAATTCCGTTTGTGTGGTTAAAATATCGTTGAGCCAAGGCACTTCGATGCTGTAAACATTTCTGAAGAATTAAATATACGAGTCATGCTGCGGTTAGTATAATGCTAAGATACTGGTAATATGTTATTAGTATTTAGTATTAGTCACAGTTACGTTGGCTGTAAAATTGCTGACATGCCTAAGTCTTATATATATGTATATATATATAATATTGTAAGTATGCCTTATATAAACTGTATTTATAAACTATTCAGGCCTCTATAACCTAAGTCTACATCTTTTGGACAGAGATTATTTTAAGTTTGTAACTTCTATTTAGTTTTTTTTTTTTTTTTCAGCCCTTGCAGCCTTCAGGTTACCTTTTACACAGTGCAGCTTTTACACTGTATTGTTGTTTCCTCATTGTGAGAATAGCCCAGCCATAGCCTGTAGTCAAATCAGTAAGTGTTGAGTTTTGTGGTTCTCTTAAGGTCACAGCTGTGAGTAGATGTCTGGGGTTTTATGGTGTAATACACACCTCTTGAAGGCTTTTTGTGGTATGTGTGATGCTCCAAAGTGTCTGTACAAATAGATTGCAGAATTGAAGACCTCTCCAGATAAAGATCTTTGTGTAATTAATTTTTTGGTAGTTTTTCCTGGATCTTCGCATAATGACGCACACAATTGCATTGAGAAGTTTGTGAAAAATGCTTTCAGTGTCCTGTGGGACCAATTAGAATGATTTCTTTCTCTCTTGACTTTTGGTTTGAAAACAGGGATGTTGTGGAAACTCAGGAGCATTATAAGAGCAGGTGGAGATCCATCTGGATTATGTACCTTACAATGTTTCTCAGTAGTGTAGGTGAGTAAACACACGTGGATTGCAGTGTTATTTGTTTAATGAATATACTTTGGTTTGGAAATTACAGAGAATTCTAGGTTTCAACTACTTGGCTTCTTTAATGGTACTGTTCTTTTATAACCTCAAAAAGGGTACATTTTCTGATTCTTCAAAAGAGAGGATATAACTAGTAAATCAAACAAAGTTACATTTAATGAGATAAGTTATAAAAGTCTTTTGAGACTAAATGGCATATTGCAAAAATCCGTGGTTTATGACTCTATAGTAGTTTGGGGTAAAAGGTAGTGGCAAGGTTATTGCTCAGAACTGAATAAAACAAAGGTCACACTTTTATCACCCAAAGTTAAACTTAGAAGTATCGATAACAAATAATACAGAGTTCTTAAGAGGGAATATCTTTATGGGAATGTATGTTATCTATTTCAACATCTGTATCAAAACCTGTTGATTTCTACAGGACTTTGTATCTCTGCTGCACAACAAGTTAGTTTTATCTCCTATTTAACTTCCCCTGGCAACAAGGATTCAGTTTATTTTTGACTTGTGATTTTCTGTCGGCCTAGAAATTATCTTGAAAATCATAGGGTACATCAGTACCTTTTTTTTTTTTTTTTTTTTTGATGAATTAAGATTCTTTTACTTATGACTACAGATACGTCAGTATATCAAGAAATTCCTTTTGCTTTGGGGACTGTGTTGTGTTTGCACTGGGAGGACAACACAGAAGTTTTTTTGTTTAGTATGTATGCACCTATAAAATGACCATTTCAAAATAGTTCCTCCTCTTAGGAGGAATTATCACTCTTTAAAAAGAGCACATAATGCACAGTTTTTTCAGATAACAGACTGATGCACAGGTTTAGGCTATAATACACTGAGGCATAAGAATGAGCCTTTAATAACTGTATCAGCAAAGCAAATTACTGATAAAAATGGCAAATAAAGTAACATCAGTTCTGCTTTTACTATGTTACAGGTTTCTCAATTGTAATCATGTCTGTGTGGCCATACCTTCAAAAGGTTTGTAAATATATTTTTTTTTAATTAATAAGAACAGAAAACTCCTGCTCAGAAAATAGGTGATACAAAACTTGGCCTTTTATTTAGGAAAAGAAAAAGTAATGGGAAGTGTGTGGTTATAAGAGACTTCTATTCTACCATCCACTTAGGCAGCTTTTACTGTTTCTTTTAAAATCTGGTCAGTTGATTTCCTGAATTGATAGAGGTACATCATAAGCCAGAAATGTTTGGTTTTCCAATATCATTTCACTGTTTTCATGGAGAGTGAATCAGTAGAAATCTCTTTATTAAGCCATAAAAACTTGTCTGCATTTGGGGGAAAAAAAAAAAAAAGAAGAAAAGTAATCTGGAGGTAGAAGTTGCTCTGTAAATGTCACATTGTTGCACATAAATCTTGATGTTCCTAACAGGGAGTTACCATTGTTCCTGGATAGTGATTTTAGCTTGTGTGGGGTTTTTTTACCTCTGTTGTGTTGTTAAAAGTGGCATAAAAGTCTAAAACTTTAATTTAATCTGTGCTAGGATTTTAATGCTCCTGGAATTGCAGAAGGCGGTTTCAAGTGCACATTTGGAAGAACATATCCTGGGTAGGGTCCTAGAGGTATCACTAAAAGTGAGGCTGGTGCTGAATCCTTGCAGAAATAAAGGCATTATCAGCCTTGTAAAAATCAGGACAGATTCAGGGACGTGCAGAGATGACTGAAGTGATTCCCTGCTCCTGGCACGCAGACTGTCTGCTGTACTGCTTAAGTTGTCTGTAGCCTGGAACAGCAGCAGTGCTGTACAAAAACTGTTGGAGTTTGCTGCAAGTGAGCCATTTCCAGTCTCGGAAGCAAAGCACGTTGTGCTGGTTTAAAGGTAAACTGGTGGGAGAAATGAACCCGACTCAAGAGAAATTACAAGTCAGAGTTACAATTTACTAAAAAGATTACGATAAATACAGTGATACAGAGAAAAAACTGGTTTTAACCCACAATACCCAATTCTAATCAGGTGTTACTGATAGTATAAAACACTGTAATACTTTACCCACGAACTGATTCACGTGTTTCTGCAGATTGATCCAACAGCAGATGCGAGTTTCTTGGGCTGGATTATAGCTTCATACAGCATTGGCCAAATGGTTGCCTCTCCCCTGTTCGGGCTGTGGTCCAATTACAGGCCCAGGAGAGAACCTCTCGTCGTCTCCACTGCTATTTCAGTAGCTGCTAATTGTCTCTATGCCTACGTCCATGTACCCCCTTCACACAACAAATACTACATGCTGACTGCACGTGCTCTCGTGGGATTTGGAGCAGGTAACCAGAATTTATGCTTCTGAAAATTACTGCATTCTGTCTCTTATGTAAGATAGTTAAAATTATGTTTTACCCACTACTAAAAATACTAGAGGGAGTTCTGGGTTTTATTTTCTTGCAAGATAAGAAAAAAACCCTAAAGTAAGTGTCACTCAAGAGTTTAAAACTATAACTTAATATTCACATGAATGCTTCCTTGTGTTTTTTTTGAAGGAAATGTGGCTGTGGTTCGGTCATATATTGCAGGTGCCACGTCTCTTACAGAAAGAACAAGTGCCATGGCCAATACCAGTGCCTGCCAAGCAGTTGGCTTCATATTAGGGCCAGGTAAAACATCTTCCCTCACTTCTCTAATGCTTATTAGGATGAAATGGAACACTGGAAATAGGAAAGCTCAGCAGCTGTGTGTTGGGGATTTTGTCAGTGGTATCAGAATTGAATAAGCAGGATCCACTCATCTATAGTCATGTATACCTGTATAAATGAAACATTCTAGTCCAATTGCATTGCACCCATTTAAATTTTAATTTGAAAAAAAAAAAACCTACACTTCTTTTCTCTCGAGTTTGCCCTTTGCACAAGGGGTAGTCCATTCCCAGGATCAAGGTTTTCCATGTAGGAGGAAGAGAAAAAAAGAGTAAATCAGCTGTCTGCCAAGAAAATTAACCCTTGGTATATTCAGAATTCAGTTCTTTTAAGTGTCATGGTGTTATTTATACAGTGCATTTGTATATAACCAAGTAGTTTTCTGGCTAGTTGAGACCCCACTGGCATCCATAAGATTATTTAGAGTGGAATTCTCAAAATGTAAAAAGTTTGACAGGTATAATACTTAAATTTTACTTGGCACTTAGAACAACTTTGCTTATCCAGTTTTATGTTTTTCTACGTGTGTTCTAATATTAATGATTCTCAAGATTTTCATAGTACATTTATGTTTTTAAGTTTTTCAGACATGTTTTACACTTATTGGAGAAGAAGGAGTAACGTGGAAATTAATTCGTCTTCAGCTGAACATGTATACAGCACCAGTTTTATTTGGAGCTCTCTTAGGATTTATTAATATTATTCTCATCTTTGCCATATTCAGGTAATCAAGTGAAAAAAAAGATAAATATTTTACCTTGGCTTTGTGGGTGATTTTTAGCAAATAATATGCTGCTCAGCAGGAGGAGTAATAAATCTGAAATCTAGAGTGCTAAAACTCTAAGTGGTTATTTATTTTTTCAGTGTTTCTGCATTCTTTAATACCTATATTTTCATTATGCCCACAAATCAATCATAGTGATATTAACAGTTAGAATAAAAACTGATTAAAAACATTAAAGCCTTTGCATTAGTAGCTTAGCCTTGATATAGTTTTAGTGTTGATTGTTCCTGCTTATGTTTTTTTTCTGAAGAGAAATAAGGTTGTTTTGTCTGTAAGGGTCTCACTGTCTGTCTTTCCTTTAAGAACCTCGAGGGGGAATTCTTATTCATTATCCCATTAGTGTAGGTGCATAAGGATATGTGATTATTTGCTTTCTTGAATAGGATGGTGTTCACTGCAGTCAAATGTAAGCTTCACAGATGATGTTTAAAGGAGCTGGGAATAATTGTCCTATAAAATGGTGCCATTTACAATTATTTTAATAGCAACTTGACTCAACAGATCAAATAAATATTTGTATTAATGAAAACAGTTCTAAATTTCTAGGGAGCATCGAGTGGACGACATGGGACGGCAATGCAAGAGTATCAATTCTGAAGGAGAAGGTACCTGTGTTTTCTTGAAAACTTCTTGTGTGATTATAATTTTGAAGTGCTCACTTATTAAGCATTTAGAAGTATTCTAAAGTCTGATGCATTGAAAACATGAAATGGAAAACAGGCTACATTTCTAACTGGTCCAGAAATTGTTTCAGATCCATGTTGTATCCATAGTACTGTCTGGTAGCAAAGAAGGAAAAAAAAAACTTGTATGAATCCTTCCAGATTTTCACCCTGAGAATTCTGCTGTGTTGCTTTGACCTGGCAAGTGCAAATGTTTTGGTTTCCACTGATGAGATACTTGATGAAATTTGCTTACTTTGCCGTTACTCAGGACTTGTCAGTCACTAGGAAAATAGATGGTGTAACCAATTTGGAAATAACTTCCTCTAATTGTCAGAGGAATTGAAGTTTCAGCAATTCGATTTTGATGTAAAAACTTTATACTTAGGTTGTTGAAATACAGCTCCTTAGCTGCCCACCAACCTGCATGCTAAACACGTAAGAGACTAAAGAAATCATTGCTGTTTGTAATTTGTGGTGGTACAAAAAAGCTCAGTTTGCAGTTTAGGTAATTCTTTTGTTTTGTTGCAGAAAGTGATGCTCTGAATCAGGACACAGAAGGAAGTGTTGACCATGTTGCTGTGGTAGCACTCAATGTTCTCTTCTTTGTCATCTTGTTCGTGTTTGCTGTCTTTGAAACGTAAGTTTGTATTTTTTCTCTCATACTTAGACATGCAAGGTGGTTAGATAAAGGCTTTTCTGTTCCACTCATTTTCTTAACCAACTCTCCATAAATACAAGTCCAAAACCATATACAGTCAATTTGATGTGTACTGATACAAAGTAATGAATTAAAGATCAGCATGAAAATATGTACAGTCTATGGCATAGGAAATAATAATGTAAAAGCTTTTAAATGGAGGCAAACCCATATCCTCTTTAGGTGTTAAAAAAAATACATCTTAACTTGGGCTACCTAAAATCCATAGATGAAACTGTGTCTTCATTTGAGCATCTTGTTCTGTACTTTTTATATTCATTTTGTGTAATTTCTTAGCATGATTCTGATTAGCTCCAAAAGCTTCAGTGAGTCCTCACTTCAGTAGTGTGTTTGATGTTTGGGACAGTATGTGTATGGAAACAACCTTATAGAAGCAGGGGCTTTTAATTACTGTATTTTTGCTCTGTCATTTTAGTATAGCTACTCCATTGACAATGGATATGTACTCCTGGACCAGGAAAGAAGCTGTTTTTTATAATGGAATAATCCTTAGTGTGATTGGCATTGAATCAGTTATTGTTTTCATGGTGGTTAAAACACTATCAAAAAAGTAAGTTTTTGGAATTTTGTTATTATGTTAATAAGTATGAAAAGCTTCATGGCAAGGCCAAGTCTCTGTTACTCAAATCTTTCACTTGGTAATGAGTCTGGGTTTACTATGATAATGAAGTACTTCCAGTTTTGGCACAGCCATGTTGTTGTGCTTGTTCTTTATTCTGTTAACACAGTCCCCTTACTTGACTTTTACCCTTGAATCACAAGAAAAACAGGTTTCAAGTTACTGTGATTTTGTAATTTTTCTTGTGCATGTTTTTTGTTCAGGTGTCATTTCCACAAACTAATGGACTGTGTCATTAGCAGTGACATAAATGTAAGTTTAAATTATGCATTTAATTGCAATTTTGCTGTTTGATAGGACTGGTGAGCGTGCCATACTCCATGGAGGCTTACTGATTGTCTTGGTTGGATTCTTCATCTTACTGCCTTGGGGGAAGAAGCTACCAAATATCCAGTGGCAGGGTATATTTCCAGTCATACTAACCCATCTTTATGGTTTTTTTGGAAGCTTTTAATTGTATTTTTGTTCTTAATGATATGGATAACTTACTTTTACAGAAATAAAGAATAACTCCATTCCCAGAACAGTTCCCACTGAAATGTTGATGCCTTTCTGGAGTTTGGAAGAGGTGCAGCTGCAGTCCAACCACACAGAACCCGTGGGCTGCCCCCTTACACAGTCCTGGTGCCTCAACACTCCGATGGTCTACCTGGCCCAGTACCTCAGCTCTGATGTGCTCATAGGACTGGGCTATCCCGTTTGTAATGTCATGTCTTATACTTTGTACTCAAAAATCCTAGGACCAAAGCCTCAGGTAAGCAAGATCCCTAAATGGTTTATTGCATTTGCTCTTCAAGACTTGCACCCTCTTAATTAGAATGAGGGATCTGCTTAAAATTCCTTTTAACATCAGCCAAATAATAGTGTGTTTCAACCAGGGCAGAACTTTACAGGAACTCTGATCTCTTTTAAAATCCAAGGCAAGACCCTAGAGGAATTAGAAAGCAAGGGTTATGCTGTTTAAGCAAACCTTAGAATGTGAAAATTTCATGACTTTTCTGGAAGAATAATTTTTTCAACAACCAATTATATACTTGGAATATCAGTATAGAATAATGTTCCTCTTAGTAAGTTTATTGTATAAAGACTATAAATGTATTAATACTACTAATACTCTCAGTTATGTACATTTTACAGCAGTGAAACACCTATCAAGCTGAGATTATGGCTTAACAAAAAAATTTATTTTTTCACATTTTTTTCATGTTACATTTTGTTGAAAGAGACTAAGTGCTTTTAGCCAGAATGCATTTTACTGGAAAGCTGTTGAGTATGTGTGAGTGAAGCCTTTGAATTAATGCTTAGAGAGACTGAGCGGTAATCTTGGCAACAAAGTAATCAGTATCTTAATAAGTTAAGAAAGATAAGTGATTGTTTAAATACTTTTCCATTTTCTAATTAGGATAATGGGTTGGAATCACTGGCAAGCCGAATAATTCCTGTATCACTAACATAAGCTTTTGATCTATTGTAGGGTGTCTACATGGGATGGTTAACTGCCTCTGGAAGTGCTGCACGAATACTGGGGCCTGTTTTTGTGAGCCAAATATACACTCACCTGGGACCACGCTGGGCATTCAGCTTAATCTGTGGAGTAGTTGTAGCCTCTCTCTTACTCTTGGAGATAGTATACAAGAGACTAATTGCATTTTCCATCAGATACGGAAGGATACAAGAAGAGAATTGTTAGATACGTATTTAAAAAAGTTAAACCAACCAGAAGTAATCCTTAGCTTATTACTGCTTTTTAACAAGGATTACCTAACCACTGATCTTGTACAGTTGTTAGCACACAGCCAACATCTGTGCTTATACACTGACAGAATACATAACTTGGTCATATCCTAGTATGTGGTTACATCTGCTGCAGTAGAGCTTTTGTATTTTGCTTTTCTAGCAGCAGAAGGAGGAATGTGGAAGATTAGCTCGATACAATGGCACATTTGAAGTGTGTACAGTTTAAATGATGCACCCATGCACTGAATGCAGCTGGTCACGGGTAACATGCATCCTTTCCAGAAGGAAGTAAAAGAAATGTTATCTTGATTCTGTGAATCAGGATTAGTAACTCTTCTGTAACTACAAGATTAGTTGAACTGCATGCACTTTGTATGGAGACATCACTACTTGAGCAAACCTGATGTTTGGTTTGTTGGCTTGTAAGCACTGGTTCCTACAGACTGTCTGATTCTGGAACCTATTACCTATTAGTACACCTCGAGGATTTAAAATGAAGTGTGACAACTGTAGAAGGCAGACACCCTCTGAACAAGTAGTTTGTGTGAGATTTGGGTCTTTAAGGTGGTTAAGAGCCATTGAAAAATCAGTATCAGCAGCTGTTACTTGAACTATGGTGAACCATATGTGCAATTTTTCCTCTCCTGTTTTGCTAATTGCCTTTTTGTAGCAAGAAAGATAGCATGCAGCAAGTTGAAATATGCACAGTTTTTCTTAACTACAAGAAGGAAAGACTAAGCACGATAGTTTACACAGGGGTAGTAACTAAGTGAAAGGAGAACACTGGCTCCTTGGGCGTTCACTCTTAGCTGCAGGCATATTTTTTCTGATAACAAGGTACAAGTAACAGGAATTTACAATGTTTTAATTTTTCAGAGTTAATTTTAAAAAGTGAAATTGTAATTTTCCCTCATAATGGGGCTTAAGCTTATCTATACAAGTTGGTTTTAGCTGTTTTAATATTACTGGAAAAAAAGCCCCAGAATTTCTCTGGTATGAGAGTGAAGCTGCTGTTTAATGTCTCTACTATTTGATGCTTATTGAATTTAATAAATGTAATTACATATTCCTACATATTCCTCTGTAATCAATTGTTCAAACACTAAAAGACTACTGAATTAAAAGATTATTTTTCCAATACTGACTGAAGGAAATACAGAAGCCTTACTCCCTCTCAGGGCTTTCCTACTGCGGAATCACAAAACCTTATGAGAAAGGACTTCACTTCTGTAAGTTAATTCATAATAAGTACTACCCTCTGTCTCTTTCTTGATGTTCCTAGTGCTGAATTCTTCATTTGCAAGCTATTTCCTTGATTTGGACATGACAAAGGAATCAAAATTCTCTGTCCTAGAGCGCAGATGAGTAAGGAGAACTGACTTGAATCAAGGCTAGTTTAGCTCTAAGCTGAGCTGTGCTTGCACGAATATACTAAGCACAGCACAATTTTTTAGTTCAACAAGTTAAAAGTAACTTTGTGCAACAGTTTTTAGACTTGTTTCTCCCCAAGCTTCACTCGGCCCTAAATACCCAACATACAGTTCTCTAAAATACCAGCTCAGCTCCTGTTGTAAGTTGAGCTTAATACTTTTGAGAGCCCTTTCCTCTTACCGTTCACTTGATGATGAAACAAATAAATAGATCCGGACAATTACCACTGCATTTATTTTTTTCTTTTTTTTTATCAAATGCTTGTGCAGGGAAGTTTAGGCTGCTGCTACAAAAAGTAAAAACGAAGTTATAAAACATATACATATTTACATATATTACTTGTAACACATAAAAATATACGTTATTTACAAATACAAATACTTCAACAGCACAGATGCATTTTCTTTGACTGTTGGCACTGAGGAAGCAGTGGGGCAAGAAAAAAATACAACAGATTCAGATTATTGCCAAAAACTTAATGCAGTCAAGAACTAAGTTGCTCAAAGTTTTGCTTGAGCAAGTTTATCCATAATTTTTATGAAAACCCATTTACTTTACACAGAATTTGCTACACGTAAAAAGAGCAACCCTTCCTACCTTTTTATCAGATTCTGAAAGAATTTCTGCATAAGCTGAGCAAGATCAGTCACTTTACTCGAAAGTCAGGGAGTGAGTTTAATAAGCTCTCATGACTTGACAGCCTGTTTGTTTTAATCAGTGAGGACCAGCTGGATTGGTAAACATCACAAGAATAGAAGACAGACAGTGCAGTTTCTCTTTGATGTATTCTGGCAACTTATCATTTTCTCCATACCTAGAGAGGCAAAGCAGCATAAAAAAATTCAGATGCTTAAAAAATTTTGTTTTATTTCAGGACAGTATAATTATTTCAAAACATTAGTTTTCCCACCCTTCCTGCTTTAAATACTACACATAAATTGGGGCTGTACTCTGGAGACCACATAGATGCGTTCCCAGCTTGTTCTACTCATTTGTTACCCCAAGTTCAGTCAAAGCTATGGGTACTTCTCTTTATTTTTTAACATTACATAAGCTAATCAACCATGAAGTCATTGAAAAGCTAAGTTTTAATATTTACAAACAAAAATCAGCTTTGCACTGACCATTACCTGGACTGTTTTATAGCAGGAACTCACCTGGTTGTCTGGCCATCTGGAGATGTGTAAGTGATGGAAGAAACACCTGCCTGGGCTACCAGCTGGGATCCATCATTGAACTGAACCCATACTGCTCCACTGGTCAGCTAACAAGAGAAGTTGCATTATGGTTTGAGGATACGAAATACAAAATTACGTACCTAGAATTTTTCTAATAACTGAAGGTGAAAGTTTTTCAGAGTTGTGGAAGGGACTTAAGTATCATGGTCAGACTTTTAAAGATAAAGATTGCATGGATACTACTTTGGAGTAAGTAGTCTCATGTAGACTTCCATGCTCAGCTTCAGTCATCCTTGTTAGTGACAGTCAAATAAAGAATTACCTTTGGTTTAACCCTTCTTAAAGAAATTTTAAATAGAACCGAACATAAAACTAGAGGCCCATTTGTGAGAGTTCAAAGCTATACACTCTTATAAATTTGTATGTATAAAGCAAATTTCTTCTGTTAGGACAGGAAGTTTTATCTGGATGGCCAGATTTTTTAAACCTAAACCTTCTCGCACAGAAAAGCGGAAGGAAAATGTCTTTGTAATAAACAGCTTTTCCTGTGGCAGAGGCAGATTCATTTCTCTTGTACAGATCTGGTGCATATCTGTTAAAAACTCTGTCCCATCTATATTAGTAACCAGACAAGTTTAACAGCTTCAGTTTCTTACTAGAGTCAAATTTAAATGACAGAAGGCACTGAAATAAGCAGTAATAGCTACAAGAAAAATTTGATAACTGAAATAATGAACTACTATTTTGGTTTCTTTTACTTACATAGTTCACCATGGTATTTATCTAAGACCCATTTAAAAGCATCTTTCCACATGGACATTTTAAACTGCAGCAAAGCACAACTGACTGATTCCTCACAAATCAAATTTAAAGTTAATGCCTTACATATCTCAAATTTAATAGGAAAAAAAAGAACAGACTTGCCTCCTTTATCAGTATTAATTTCTCACCTGAGAAGCCCAACCAACATTTTTCACAAAGACAGATTTTACAAGTTGGGCTGAATTTGGACTGCATTCCTTTTGATGAGCAGATAAGTACATCGTTTCAGCAGTGTTGGTCATAAATGTAGGCTTTTCATATGACACCACCTAGAACCCAGAGATTCACAGAATTAAAAGCTTTAGTGATAATCCCACTAATTATGTACCACCTGTAGTGATCAATTACCACCTGTTCATATATACAGACAGATTTAGCCTGTATGCTTCATTTAACAGCATTACAGTATAAAAACCCCACAGGATTTTGTAGGACTTCTCCCTGTAGTCACCAAGGACAGGGACTTTTTCTACCTGAACCATGTTTCTCCTGTCAGAAAACCCTGTCCAGCTTCAGCACAACATTTTCAGGCACATTAGACTATAAAGTAGCCCTCATTCAGGTGACCAATCAGCCAAAAGTACAGAGATTGCTATTAATTGGAAACTTAGACTATAAAACATTAATAGAAGGGTTCTGTAGCCCATGCAGAATCTGTTACAGGTTTAGAGAGACAAAAGTGATGAATTAAGGATAACAGAGTATCAAACATCGGAGGCCTTTAGGATAACACCACAACTACTCCCTACAAGGAACATGTTCTACTACTCAGATACCTCCTCCCACAGTCACAGAGATGACAGAGATGAGATGCTGTGCTTAGCAGTGTTTAAGATTCAGGTTCAGTGAAAAGATGCAAGTCAGGGAATGCCTCAAATAGGAGAATTTGGTCAGGAAAGAGATCAGGATCCAGATAATTACAGGAACCTGAAAGAAACAACAAGCTGTACTTCAGGATATACAGATCCAGTTCAAGTATCAAGAAAACAACAGAAACAGTTCTTCAAGATGGAAGTGTTTGCTGTATAGCAAATAGAGACTGGCTTTAAATGTTGAACCCTCAACTTACAACTCCAGTGATGGGTAACCTTCAGTCAGTGTGAAAATCAACTGAAGCCCTAAGGAACTTTTCTTGGCAGGTTCACCTCAGTCAAGTGAAAATTGTCTGATTCTGCACTGAGGACATGAGCTACACAATGAAAGAACACAGAGGCAGATCCAGCAAATGTAGATTGATTGAACAAGGTTCAGATGATACAAAGTCTGTGTGCCAAGGCCCCAATATAATTCAGTCAGCTGAGGAAGTTTCATCATGGCTCTGATGCAGGAACCAAAGCTTAGTGGGTCTTCTAAACAAACTAGATGAAATTGCTCACAGTGTCTTACTGGCTGTACATGTATTTTCACTTACCCTTTTTTTTATACATACACTAACAGTTGATTATTTCCAAAGAACAGCTTTAAGTGCCCATATCCTTTGTGACTACCATTCAATCTGCACCGCTGAGGGCATATCAGAGCTCTCAAATTGGAGAGTGTGCTGTGTAACATGTGTAAGTAGTTTTCCAATTTTGTTCCCAGGAGGCATTTGTGGCAAAGTTTTGAAGTATTTTGATTTTTCAGATGATCTTAAACCCAGATATCAAAAGTAAATTGAAATCAAAGTTAACATTTCTAGTCAATATGCTCACAAATGGCTAATAAAAGCCTACATCCATACAACTGTAATTCCATTAGTTCAAATAAAAGAGCAATATTTGAATTCCTACAGGAGAGTGGCCTCCATGCTATGTTCTTGGGTACTTACAGGACAGTTTGAGGTCTGAACTGGAGTAGAACTGGCACCTTTATTTCTATCCAGTGCCACAACTTCTTTTGAACAGTTTGTATTGTCCAACAGTGGAGATGCTACAGCCTGTGGTGATTCAGTGTTGCCAGGTCTTCTGGAAAAACAATGAGAAAAATTGGGGAAAAGTCTGTCCAATAGGGACTCAAGAAACATCTGAGAAGATGTAGCTTTTTTCCTTCAATTTACTATGGACCATCCAAAACACTTGATGGCAGTGGTCTTCTGTAGAACTGCTTTTACACATGCCAATTGTTAGCCTAGTTTAGTTTGAATCCACAAGTGCCTATTATCCTGGTATCGAAGGAGGCTCTGCAGGTCCAAAATAAGGTGTTCACAGGTGCTATTAAGTTAATATTATGACTGTGAGCCTCTGTTAAGCAACCTTGGCTTCTGCAAACATTTGCTGCATATGGCTGCTAAGTGGGAATATTCAAATAAATAAGTATTTTCAAGTGAAAGATACTACCTTCCAACAATTATTGGAAAAAATGGAACATTTCCACTCCTTTTTTCCTCTTCCAAAACAGCAGATTCCAGTGCAAGGCATATACGATGTCCCTGAAATCAGAAGGAGTTTATTTAAGTTTTAAATTGAGGACTGTGTAAGTATTTTACATACGTTTAGTGTGGCAGGTGAGCCCACACAAGGAAATTTCAATGCTACTGAACCTTTCAAGTTGCATAAAGCAGCTTCATCAGTTCTGTTTAACCCTTTCACCAGGCAGGCAAACCTGCTTTACACACTAGCAAGAATTTCCTCTCAGTCTTTGTTGTGAGGCACTGTTACTCTTACCTATGCATTGATACCTGCTCTTTCAAAAAAACACCATCCTCCCCCCTTAATAGTGTAATGAAAAATACAAAAAGCAACATTGGAAGCACATTTGTGCAAGCGAAACTGTATTTTCAAGAAGCTGCTTCGCACTGGAAAAGGTCTATGTAAAATACTTTACCTCATTTGCATGATCCATATAAACTTCTATTTCCTTCTTCAACCCTGCTTCATTTTCTCCTTTCAAAGTGAAAGACTTCCCTGATTTTTCAATCACACGAGTTATACCAGCTGTCTTGTGTATCTTTGCTCCTGTAAAAAAATGTACAGAATACAGATTTCTGCCATTACATTCTACTCTACTGAAGTGTATCTCCATGACTGAATTACTGCAAGAGTAAAATCACACCTACATAGTTTTGTGTCTGGCAGAAATAAAAAGCGCCTTAAATTGGAAGTGTGATGTTAATGGAATGCCCTCTATGGCCAAAGATCAGTACTCAGATGGGAAAAGGCAACCAATTCTTTCTCCTTGAGTGTCCTTGGTAACACTACCACTTCAGTTAACAATGGAAAGCTTCAAGACTAGAGACATGCCTTTCACTGAGTATGTTAACTATCAAATACAGAGGCAAAGAGCTCATGAATAAAAACAAGGTGCAATAAATAACACTCTGGCAACATATACTTCCTGAAGTAAGGAACTAATGAATAATCAGCTAATCTACAAGTGCTAAAATAAAGGCAGAGTGGACAGAAAAGCACCCTGTTTTTAGTGCATTGTTTTCTTCACATGAAAGTGATTATTATTTAGAGTTTTTGTTAATATTTTAATGCAGCTCTAATACCATGATCTAACTACTTGCATAACTGCAGAAATGAATACATACCATCATAAAAACAAACTTCAACATCTGCCGTGGGTAAATTTTCCATCAACATGCACTTGGCATATCTTGTGTAGAATGTCACTTTGGGGGTTTTTGTTCTTACCAACTGCACAAACTTGGCTGCATACTGGTATTTTTTCCAGTACTTTTCTGAAAAAGAAAATTTAAAAACTCTTTCTAAGAGCTAGCAGATTAACACTGTGCACCAGTTTGAAGAGAAGTAATTTAAAATACGTATTTGATAGCTGAAATTTGTGAGCAATATTTAGGTACTTGACAGAAGCACATTCAAAAAAACTCACTCACATGTACCAAGAGCTCCCAGTATGAACGAGGAAAAGGCTACAAAAGCTTTACTTTTGGTGCACTGCATTGTAAAGGGGTGACTCCTCAGAATTCCCATATAAAAGAAAAGAAAACCTCTGGATTTACATTTTCTTGGGAAGTTTCAAAACAGTTTCAAATTAAACTATAGTTTGAATTTTACTCTAAAAGGAGTTTTACTTCACAATAATCTGAAAAGTAGTGGCCATAAAGTCTCAAGGTTCACTTAAAATATCACATTAATCATCATAATGTTAAAATAAATTTCAGATTACCTGGCAAGTTGTCAAAATCATACACGCAGGCACCTTCAGGAGAAGCAGGAGGTGTGTCATCAAGAAGGAAACCTCTTCCTTCATTTGGATGATAAACTGAAATCTACACAAAGGGAACAAACATTGTATTTAGTTGTCACTTACTACAGCACTCTGTACTTTTAACAGGGATGGAAATAAGTCACAGTTTAATTTACCATTTAATTTACCACTGCACCATCACATGATTTACCATGAACACTCTAAGTAGTTATTTAATAGCAGAACTTTTTAAACAATACTTCACCTATTTCAAAAGTCAAGTTCACTTTTGCTCTGAAATAATCACTTGTTCCCTATATTTGTATGGGTGTATTATGGAAGAAAAGTTTACAGCTGTGCATATATAAACACTGGATTTCCAAATAAATAATCAACTTAGAAAACCCCCAAAACCTCTAATTCCAAGCCCTTTATGCAACTGTGAAGAATCCAAAGCATACTCACCGCATTTCCATCACAAGATATTCTGAGAACTTCTTTCACAAGTTCCTGTGAATGGTGTTGTTTTAGAAACTCCATACACACTTCCCCAGTATCTAGAATGCTCACCTAAAATATATTACATACACAAGTTAAACAAAGAGACCTTTACTTTCTGGAAAGGTAAGATACCACTTTTTTCCACAAATGCTTTAAAAGATGCTTTTGGTTTTCCTCAAATGCACTGCAAACCTATGAATGCTTCTTATGGTAACTTTTGTTATTAGTGCTATTAACACAGAGCACTTCACCATGACTGAAGGGTATCAGCCTGGTCACTGAGGGTCTGGGTTCTTACATGAGAAATCAAACACAGACAGGTCAGGTCCATTGTGTTATAAGTATTCTATGTGCAAAAACTAAGATGCAGCTTACTAATATGATTTTTAATTAAATTATTATAAATCAAGTTTCCTAAAACCAAATGATTCTAGTTTATGAACTGATTTTTAAGAGACAGTTGCACTAGATTTAGTATTTAAATTGATCCCCTTTTAAGAACTGACACATACCACTGCATTTTTTGTTTTTTGTCTGATTGGTTTCAGCCTGCAAGCATTGAGAGGTGATACAATACTCCTCAGTGAAGGTTTCTGGGCTGCTGGTGGTTCTTGGCCCCACATTTGGGTTTGTTCTGAAGTCGACCAAATGCCACACGTGGGAGATGGTTGAAACTTGTCAGATTTACAGAGAACCCCAGGGATGCATTTCATTGGGTTTCTCTGGTTTAAAGCACGTGGACAGTCGACAGATGCCTCATGATTCCTTATATCTTTTAAGGTGTTCCATGCATTTCTTGGTGCATCCTGCTGCACATCCAGATGATACCGAAATCCTCCATGTGCATTGCTGTTGCCAGTTAGGTCTGCAGATGGTCTCGGAGGAACTGAAAGCATCATAAAGGTACATTGTAGATTCAAAGAGTCACAGAAGGAAAAAAAGCCATTATGGTTTTAAAAGCTTTTCAAAAGATCATCTTAGAAGGCTTTTTCTAAGTGAAGAATGGGATCCCTTTAATCCTCAGTCCAAATCACCAGGCTATTACTTTAGTACCACTGCTAACAAAACCCCAGTGCTACTTAAAATAAGTTGTTACTAGACTTCAGATATGACGGTCTTCAGTCTTTACAGATCAACTTCTAAAAACCATTTATAAACAAAATACAAAGATGTTAAATAGATTCTTAAACAAGAATTACTTTAATCTGTTGAAAGACAGCTTACTGACCATTTAGATAAGCACCCGTAGCAAGTTTCATTCAAGTTCTAGTTCATCTATCTAGTGTTTTGCCATCAGACGTTTTAGTACTCAAGATGTTAAATGCATACTCCAAATCCTTTAGTTTATTTCCATACAAAAACCTATTTTTTGATCTTTAAGCTTCCTCTAAGTGCTTTCCTAGTTTTGATATTTAAGCCCTTGATCAACTTTCACCTCACCCACATAACATAACTCCTCTTGCCATGTGGCTGAACCGTTGAGAAGGGACCAAAAATGAAACAGGATTATTCACACCATATGTCATCTGATTGCAATTCCCTGGAGACAGGAAGGGAAGGAGTCCAGTAATATCAAAACAAAAAAGGCCAGAATAGATTTGTGGGTTATTTTTATGATTAAATTACATTACTTCCAAATTATGTAACACGATGCATGCCAAGTAACACCTTCCCTTCTGTCTCTTTTGTCCTTTCCTCCGCCTCTCCTTCTGCAGCATCATTATCTTCCTCATTGACTGAGGTTCCATCTTCTCTTAAGGTGTATTTGCATAGGTAAATTAACAGGGACTTCAAGTCACCTGCTAATCTTTTGTCATGTATTTACACTTACACATTTAGGTCAAAACTAAATAATTAAGGCAGGTTATATTATTCTCCTCTCTTGTTTTTGCTAAGATACTAATAGAAAACAAAAAGCTCATTTTAGGAAACTAAGTATTCAAAGTACAAAGAAATAATAGAAAAATAGAAAACCCCACAGAAACTGCTACAAGTCACTACTCCAACTTGAGCACAAAAATACACAACTGATGAGGAACACACCATTTGTTTGCATGCTTCCAAGCCACTGCTGCATTGTCTCAGCCTGGGACTTCTGCTCTAGTAAACCAACCTGGGGCTTCATCGGGCAGAGAAAATTTGAGCTGCAAAATAAAAGTTATGCATGTAATCAAGATTACATCAAGGACACACACAATGGAAGTTACAATGTTACAGCTGCAGAAAGTACAACACTTTCAGAACATTTAAGACATGCAGGTGGCATTTTGTAGCTCTAGGCAGCATAAAACATGCTTATTTTTCATGTGGAATGTTCACTGCATAACACATGAAAGAATAAAGCAGTTTCCAATAGAATGAAAAGCTATTACTAATTTTTAGCACAAATTTAAGCCTGTTAGCACTCACTCTTGGAGCTGACATACATGAACAAAAAGAGCATTGATAATGCTGCCAGCAGTGGTTGCTCTTGTATCTAGCTCTCAATTCATGGTACAGGAAACAGCCTTAGAGAAGACAGTGATGACATGACACCCATGACCCACTGGATCTCAGTGTACCACATATGCAGCTGAAAGATGTAGCCAATCCTACCACCTAAAATAATTTGAATTTATATAAAATACAGTCAATGCCAAAAATTAGAAAGATTTTTCTTACCAGTTTTTTATACAATCTATATATTGGATCTCTGTAATCACAGGTGAACTCAAGCTGTAATCCACATGTTGAAGGATAAAGAATACACACAAAAAGCACTTACTGCAGTCCCTGATCTGTTGTAAATTCACACTAAGTTCCTGTGAGGTTTTTTTATCTCCATAGCCTGTACCTTGTCTGCACTTTCTTTTTGTGATGATCCCTACTTTGCCATTGGCAAAGACTCAGTTATCACCAAAAAGACTCCAAAACTACAGATATAAACATCTAATTTAAGTCTCAGGGCCTCATGTTTAAGATTGCTGTGCAGACTAACTATAGATCCAAGAGGCTTTCCTATAATCAACTATGTAAAAAACGTAGTAACTATTCAGTTAATCCCTATACTCACATTATTACCCTCTCATGTTTACACTAAGCATGGGTTTATGAAGTCATGGAGAAGAAAAGCATTACATTAACGTTTGCATAAATTTTTGATTAATCAAATATTTCGCAAACTAGAAAGAATACACATGCTCACTGAACTTGTTGAACAGAGCCTTTAGTCCAACACTTGAGAACAGTCATGAAAAACTTCTTACTCCATTTACTTTTTCAGGGAAAATTGGTCATTTGCCTTTTCCCTGAACTGATTTGCAAAGAGAACACATGAAATAATGCCGTTTCCTAATGTGGAGAGAAATGCAAGAACTAAGGGATTAATGTCCTTATATTGAAGTAGGAAATAGTTCTTTGATATTCTACTGAAGGAAAACGTATAGAAAGAAGCCAGGATTTTCACGCAGAAGATGCAATTAAGTACAGAGCTAAATTTAAGAAATTATCATATTTCATTTCTGGTACAATATTTCTTTAATCTATTGTCTAATCTTCACTTAAATAATTCTTTTATCTTCTCTAAGCATAACAAAAAGAAAAAAAACACAAGAGGTCAGCAAGTAAAAATGTCCTAAATGCCTTCTACCCTAGTCTGTCTCTTCTACAAAGAATTTAGAAAGGGTTTCCACTAGAATTGCTGTGAGGAAAGAAATACTCAACTTGCTGCACATGGAAAGAAGTCAATAATAGAGTATTACCAGCTCTAAATTTCATCTTAATAAAAACTGATTCTTACTGTGGTTGATCTTTTACAGGTGGAGATATTTGCCTCTCAAAAGAACCGGAACTACTGGAAGTCTTCTCCTTAAATATTTCTCCTATATCAGTGTAGCTGTTGGCAGGTGAAAAGTACTCCGTGCTTTCCCTTGTTCCCGCTTTAGGCTTGGAAAGCACTTCCATGGAGTGACAGCGATCAACGACATGCGCTATGCCTTGAGTCTGGCTGTGGGATGTGCCAGACCTATCTGAGGAGTGGGCTCTTCGGAGGTAGCGCGAATGGGGCCTCTCCTCTCCAGGCTCAACAGTTCTTCCCCTGCCGGCTACGTCAATTTCCTTTCCCTGAATTCCCCACTGATGAAAAGAGCCACTTCCATCTGCTGATGAGTTATTGCTGGAATTCTTGGTTTTAGGAAAAAAAGTGATTTTATTTGGGAGTGGCTGCCCAACTAACAGCTTCTTCTTTTCCTTCAAGCAACCACTGGTACTGATGCTGGAAGAGCCCGTGAAGGTTGTAGAAATGGTAGCATTTCCACTGTCCATGGAATCTTCTGAAGTTGCCAAATCTTTACTCCGTGCAGAGCTTGACCTGGACATAAAAGGATGATCCAAGACTGAGGAAAGGCTCAAGCGATCTGCTGGATTTTTGCGGAGTAACTTGTGTATAAGGTCCTGTGCCTGTCTTGACAGAAAGGCTGGCATTTCATAATCTGCCAGTACTACTTTATTCAGCGTGTTCTTGACTGTGTCCGTGTCAAAAGGTGGCTTTCCAATAAGAAGAGTGTAGAACATACAACCCAAAGACCACACATCAGATTCAAGCCCATGTGGACTCCTCGTAGCTATCTCTGGAGAAATGTAATTTGGAGTCCCACACATGGTATAATGCTTTTCGTGAGGCATTTTCAGCTGAGTTGCGAGTCCAAAATCAGCAATCTTGACATTCATGTTATTGGTGAGTAAGATATTAGAAAGGGTGAGGTCTCGGTGCAGTATTCCATGAGAATGAAGATACAGCATACCTGTGATAATCTGATGCAAGAAGTGTCGAGCTGCCAAAACACAAAGCCAGGTGTTTTAGTCCTATAAATGAAATCACAGCTCTGAAAATAACTCAGCTTTAAATCCACTGTTGGTCTTGCCTTTTTTTTTTTTTTTTAATAAAAAGAACATTACAAGGATGCTTAGTGTCATGCTACTGAGACTAGAATTAACTTTCTGCTTTCCACTTTAAGCAAACTTGGCATGACTAAGTTCTAAATTAATAAAAAATTTATATAATGCAGTAACCAGAGTTATGTCTTTGCTACTATAATACAGGAACTGGGACTGGAAATATTTTCTATTGGCCAAAACTTTCTTAAAAAAAAGTTGCTCATTACTTTCAGAAATAGCAAATACAAAGATCAAGCAGCTTCACTATATGCGGATTATAAAATATAGGAGACAATTTGGATGATATTTGTTTTATTATTAGAAGACTCGCAAGGCTAGTAGTATTCCAATTGTTCAAAAACTTTTAAGTTCATGATCTTGGGGCAGTCTTTCTGTTCTATTACACTATAAATTCAGGGAATATTCAAGAGTTACAGCTTACAGCAGGAATAACAAAACCTCATCCATCCTGAAACAGCATAATTTACTGCAATGTTGCAATTACAGCAATTTTAAGAATCATTCTTTCTAGAGCAAACAGCCTTCCTTTTTCTCTTAACAGACATCAGAAGAAACCACTCCTCAAAGGAAGAGGCTGCTTTATCCAGGTCAGTGTTTATCAGCTTTTAGAAGTGAGGTGCCATCAGAGGACCCCTTTTTTTGGAAACAGATAGGAGTTAAAGAGATGATATCTCTATAGCCATACCCCTTTAATACAGTCCTGTGATCTGGGTTCCCAAAAATCTGTATCTATAGTAGTTTCATGGAATTAGACTAGAAACTGATACAGAAGCAGGCAAACTGAAAGAACTGTGCAATGGGTGAGTAGTGAGGTAAGGCTGGAAGCAATAGAGGCAATAACCACTGAATCCAGACAGGCTGAAACCAGAACAGCTTCTTTGGCTGTTCTCAACTGTGCCCTCAAAAATTATCCACGGCAGCTTGCTTTTCTGTATTTAATTTGTTTTTATTGTGCTGTTCTGGTTAGGCTTTCAGTGGTCCATGTTCTAACTGAAATCCTCTCTCTCTCAACTGTAAAGAAACGAAACATTGGTAAATTCTTAAGCAAATGAATCTTTTTTGCAAGGCTTCTTTCTCAAAACATTATTCAGAAGAGTAACATAACTAATTTAAAAACATTTTAGCATTATCCTGACAGTAACTCTCACTGAAAGATAGGATTTTCAGTGCTTTCTGTAAGAAGCTGCAGTAAAACCATAGTAGAATTTCTCAGTCATTCACAATGTCCAGATGGAGTGTCAAACTGGATACTTCCTTGCTAACTCAGTCCTTAAGTAACACAAGCAACTGCATTACCTTCATTTCTACATACAGCTTGCAACAGTCAGTATTTCCAAGATCACTACCTAAGGCAAACTATAATCCTGAAGGCTTTGTAACTGGTGACATGTAATGCAGAAGAGGTACAACACAATGAAAGCAAATCTGTGCATGTGAAGTTTCCAGTTTTCTCCTGTGGAACTTCCCAGTCTTGACCTTCTGCATAATTCTGTGTATAAAGGAAAGGTCTACCCTCTAAGATCACAGTCTATTTTCTTTATACCCCAAATGGCATAAACGAAACCAAAAGTATTCATAAATGCAAGTGAATATATATACAATAATAATCTCTATATTATCACTTACCACAAGACTTTAAGCTATAGAAACTGTGATGACAGTTTTAAATACTCTTCCTTTAGCATTATTGGGTGAGCCAAAACACAAAGAGTTAATGCAAAATGCTCCACAAAACAAAAAACCTCACCTTCATCTTCTAAAAAGGGTTTCTTTCTGTTCTTTATGTATCTGCTCATTTCACCATTGTGGCACATCTCAAGTATCAAGTACACATAGTTGCTATCTTCAAAATAGTTGTAAAGCTGGAACACAAACCGAGCAAAAAATGAAAATACCCATTTTGTAGACTATACAACAAGTTACACATACAGCCCTCTGTACAAAACCCAGGACTCTTACCTCGAGTATGGATGGATGCTTTAGCTGACAATGTATTTTCACCTCATTCTGAACCCTCTGTACCATTCCAACTTTGTGCATGGCTTTTTTGTCTATCTGTAAATGGATCACAGAAAAGCTTTGAAGCACCTCAACACTGACTACATATACATTAATCTCAAGTGAACCTGAAATTTCAGATGCTCAATGCATATTTGTCTGAAAATTTCTAAGTATAAGTAAGTTCTCATATAGTTTAATTCAATATATTAATTTAATGAACAAGTGTAGTAATTATTGGAGGAACACAACTGTGAGTAGGCAAGTGTTATCATTTTCAATACTAACACTAATTTTTTTTCTGAAATAGTTAAGCAGAGAAACCTAATTCTGATTTTGCCAGGCAGATATGCTAAATGTAGTTAACATGAAAAAGATGGCTAAACAGAAGCAGTATAGATTATAAGTAAAACTGGCAAAACACCTGTAAGGTGCAAGTTTCCTTCACAAACAAAATTTATCCTGGCATTGAGGAAAATTTTTCAGGGCTTTTTTTTTTTTTTTTTTTTCCCCAGGACCTCTCCAACCACATGGATTCTGAATTAAGTTTTGAAACTTTTGAAGAGGAAATATAGGGCTGATTGTCCAACCAACGCTGAATAAAGTTCTTTTAACAGCACCATAAGGATTTCTATTAATTACTAACAGTGTATTCGGTTGTCCTGCATCTTCTAGGATCAAATCCTACTCTATTTGGTTGTACTGTACCTTCCAGGATCAAATCCTAATCTATTTGGTTGTGCTGCATCTTCTAGGATCAAATCCCAATCTATTCAGTTGTACTGCACCTTCCAGGATCAAATCCCAATCTATTCAGTTGTACTGCACCTTCCAGGATCAAATCCCAATCTATTCAGTTGTACTGCACCTTCCAGGATCAAATCCCAATCTATTCAGTTGTACTGCACCTTCCAGGATCAAATCCCAATCTATTCAGTTGTACTGCACCTTCCAGGATCAAATCCCAATCTATTCAGTTGTACTGCACCTTCCAGGATCAAATCCCAATCTATTCAGTTGTACTGCACCTTCCNCTCCCTCACACAAACACCCGCCCGGCCCCTCCCGCCGCACCGCGGCCCGGCCCGCGCTCCAAACCTCTATCTTCTCGCCGATGCAGGTCGCCATGGCGCCGGGCGCTCCCCCCGTGCCGGCTGTGGCGGGCCCCGTGCCCCGGGGCCCCCNTTAATTACTAACAGTGTATTCGGTTGTCCTGCATCTTCTAGGATCAAATCCTACTCTATTTGGTTGTACTGTACCTTCCAGGATCAAATCCTAATCTATTTGGTTGTGCTGCATCTTCTAGGATCAAATCCCAATCTATTCAGTTGTACTGCACCTTCCAGGATCAAATCCCAATCTATTCAGTTGTACTGCACCTTCCAGGATCAAATCCCAATCTATTCAGTTGTACTGCACCTTCCAGGATCAAACCCTAATCTATTCGGTAGTACTGCATCTTCCGGGACCGAAATCCAACCTAAACACCCGTTACACATAAACAAGCCACCCAAACACCAACGCCCAGCCTGTTGCAAGCAGCGTTCAGTCTCCTGGGAGACAGGCTCTTCCTTGGCTCTCTGCCTTACCATTTTGATGGCCACTTCCAGACCGGTTTTCAGGGATACTGCTCTGTAGACCCCCGCGAAGGAACCCTTCCCCAGGAGGTTCCCCACCTTGAAATCCTGCAACACGAACCAACAAGCAGCGCCGTCAGCCCGGGGCTCTGCCCGCCCGGGGCTTTGGGTCCCTCGGGCCGGAGCGGGGCCGCGGGGCCGGGGCCGCGNCAGGCCCCGCTCCGCCGCCGCGCCGCCGACATTTTGAAAAGCCGCGCCGTTACCCCCGCCCCGCCCCCGGGGCCAGCCTGCGTGTGACGCAAGCGCGTCGGGCGGGCGGCGCGCGGCGCGCTCCGTGAGGGGGCCGGTCCGTCAGTGCCGCCCTCAGCTGGGCGGGGGAAACATGAGCCGCTCCTGGGTCTGAATAAGGACACAAGAGAGATCAGTCACCCGCACAGGCAAAGCGAACTCGGCTCGGGGGTGGGAAAGTTATAATAATTCATTAGCAATCAGATCGGTCACCGTCACAGGCAAAGCAAACTCGACTCGCGGGGCGGGGGGAAATAACTTACGACCAGTCAAATCAGAGTAACGTAATAAGAAACAAAGCCACTCTTCAAACGCTTCCCCTCCTGCTCTGGCACCTGGAGCATCTCCTCCCCCTCCTTCTGCGCTGACCTTGGTGACTGCAGAGCTGCTGCTCACACTTACTCCACTCCGCTGGCTGCAATTACATCACCACAATAATAAATTTCCCCCCCCTTTCTTAAATACATTGCCACAGAGGAGTTAGCACCGTTTCTGACGGGCCCATCCTGGAGCCGGCTGGCATTGGCTCTGGGATGTGGGGGAAGCTTCTGGAAACTCCTCACGGACACAACCCCACAGTACCAAACCCTGTCCACACAAACACAATATACCTGTCTGTGTCACCCTGGTGGCATTAAAAATGACCGTGGGTGTCTCCCTCACACTCACCAGAGAGGTTTTCTTACTCCTTAAGTTGCTGCTTTTGAAATAGCCAGACTGAATACTTACGGATGTTGGCTTAACTTCAGCATAAATAACACTGCAAGATGGCTTGTGATTGGGTTTTATTTCTCTCATAAAACAGGGGCGTGGGATTTTGACCGGCCTATGTCGCGGGGCATAACGTGTGTTGACCTTTCTTAGCAGGTATATCAGTTTTTCTGAAACATTTTCCAATTCAGTGGAAATGATGTGTGTGCTCTGGAAGAGGGCTGAAGTCGATCGGAACAGGAGGGGGAGCTGTCAGCACACTGGGCAGAGAAGGCAGGGCTCTACACAGTGAACCAGATCAAGGAATTGATTTAAACTGGGGAAAATAGTCTTATTTTCGTTGGTTTCTTTTTTATTAGTCTGCCCTCTGAGTCACCCCACCTCATAGACATCTTGCTGGCTCTTTTTGTACCAGGGGAGAGCTCCTAAAGAGTTATTCTGGCTAGGGCAGACATCCAGGGTGCAAAGGGGAAGTGCACTGATTTAGCACTTTACCTTCTCCAGCTTCTGGCTGTAAACTTAAGCAGTTCTATCACTGCCTGCCAACTTTCATCGTTGGGATGAAACACTGAGGTGGCCCGTAATCAAGCTGCACTTTCTCCTTCGGAGAAGGAGGCTCTTGGGAAGGTGCGTGGAGTCATGCATTCTTAATGGATGTAAGATGGATTGTGGATAAGTGTGTGTACCAATTGCTGAGAATCCTTAAAGGTAAAATGGAAGCCGTGTGAGTGATTAAGTAGAACTGGTTTGTGGAGTTGTCCAGTATTAACAGTCGCCACTGGTTTGAGTAACTAAGGTGGAAGATAAGCAAAACTGAAACTTTCAGTTTAATTTTAAGGCTACATTTTTAACCTGGACAGAGAGAGAAAAGTTGTGTAAGTGAATTCATGTGTCAAAAGTATGACTGATACATACTGTTGTTAGGGGCAAACTAAATAACTAACAACATACAAAATATGTTGCATGAGTATGCAGAAGGCAAAATTTGTAGCTACAGTTGGAAAAGTGAACATGCTTTAGGGTACAGGCATGGAATTCACTGAAGTTCTGTTGTGCAGTGTGTAGCATATTTGGAGGTTATAAACAGGAAGAATCCAGAAGATGATCATATTTCTTGCGTGAGATTGGAGGGTAGATGTCAATGTCTGGCTTGGCTTCATTTTGTTTCTTGACTCCCCATTAAAAGGGGAGCTTGAGTCTTTGGACTGTCAGTGAATATCTGCTCCTCCGTTAATTGTCAAGCCAGCAACATGCGCTGAAATGATCTTCCCTCTGTCTGATTAAAAAGAAACTGAAATCACTCTTCTGTTGTTGGGTTGAATTTATGACTGCAGGGGTCAGCATCTGCTGTAAGCAGAGCTTGTGAGACAAACTAGTGATGTAACAAATCCCTTGCTAACTCTTTTTATCAGAGACTGCACAGATATCTAATCTTATTCTCAACATTTACGTGTTGAAATAAATGCTATCTAAAAGTCTTTAAGCAATTTTAAGACAGTAATAGGACTCCCTCAAAACAGGGCCTACAGTCCTTTTTTCAACTTTATTGCGTGAACAAAATGTGAAGATTTAGTGTCCTTCATCAGTGGAGAAGTCTGATTAGCAATAAAAGTAAAAAGGATCTGAGTAAGAAGGATAATGAAAAGCACAGCTGAAGTACTCAGAACACAAAATTTGGAGGAAAGAGGGGAAGTCATGGCTAATTTTATGAACATAGATAATTCTCTTTGCTATTGAGATCCTTTTATGTCATTTAGGTTTTGCTAGGCTAGACCAACAACAAAGTTTTTGTTTTGTCAGACCCTTCTCTTTTAAACTTTCTTAAAAAACCCACCAAAAAACAACAAAACCAAAAAACCAAGCCATCTTGCATTTCTGGTTGTAACTCCAAAGTTTATCGAGCCATTTAAGTAAGAAAGACTTACTTCTAAAAGCTGGAAGCAGCCAGTGTGTTTGTAAAGCCGTATTTAAAAATGTATGGATACAGCTGTGGGGTTCATATAGGCAAGAATATGCATTTACAAAATAAATATGTTTACAAAATAAATATGTTTACAAACTGATACTGGGAACACTCTCAGACAGTGCTTGATGACAGGGCATAAAGTTATGTTTTACAAATTGGGATCTATTTTGGTTGTTCTGCAGCTTTGCTTGCGTCTTGCCAACAAGGTTTATTGACACTAGTAGTTTCCCTTATTTAAAACATATCTATTTATTTCTTATTGCTACTTTGTAGTATGTTCTTATATGTATCTGGTAGTGGAGTGGCAGTCTGGACAACGGAAATTGAGTCTTTTCCAAACCATTGTTGGCGTGTCCTGGGTACATCAGGAGTTGTGAGCGTGGAGTGATCCATCAGCTGTGGCTTTTATTTCACCACTAGGACTAAACTGAAAAAAAACCCCAAAAAAACCCCAAAACAAACAACCCACCCCCCACACACACACACCTGGTTTTATGCTTTTCTCCTTCAGTGACAGGCAAGTGTCATGAAAAAAATAATTCTTACTGATGTGTTTTACTTTTGTGATGGACATTGATCCCCAGTGTTATTTTCAAGTTGAAATTGGAAGTTGTTTTGTTCAGGAAATAAAACTTCCCACCAAACCATAATCACAATGGATCATTTTTGCCAAAGAAATCAAAATCAAGGTGCAGTTGATGATTTTCTGAAAAATTAAGTTGTGGTATTTTGAAGGTCTCTTTTTTGCTTAAGGAGGAGAAGAAAAAGTTTGAATTAGGCAACCAAAGGCTTCATGGCTATATTCCTCCCCTCTGCCCCTTCCTGTCACCACCCTTGCAATGCTTTTGCCAAGACTTGATGTCTTTAGCTAAGCAAACAAGTATTAAGGCTCCTTCACATGTGCCTTTGTAATATGAGCATTACGAAGCTTGTTAAATGAGAACAATGCTTCCTATGAACTGATTTCTATTAACTGTGTTTACACTGCTCAGGTAGTTAAGCAGCAGGACAATGGTCAAACTGATGCTTTGGAACTGTCTAGTTTACTGGTGTCCATGGTGCTAGTGTCTGTTTCTCGAATACTTATAAACAACATTTATGACCTCCTCAAGTCTTTATCTTGTTTTCAAAGCTATCAAGCCATTTTACTCTCCTGTCATGTGCTATGTTCCCTGTTCCCCCAGTCAATCTAGCTTTTCTCTGTACTTCCCATATAGCAAACTGGTCTTTTTCTCAACATGAGTTGTTAGAGCTGTTGCTGGCATTAAATTGACACTTAGTGATGCTATTCCTTTACTAGAAATAGTACTGGTACTTCAGAAGATCACATTTTACCTTTTCAGTCCTGTTATGCTGTCAGTTTATCATCTGCACGATGACTATTGCATTCAAATCCTTCCTTTGTTATCATTCTTCAAATTTAGAAACATCTTCAATATCATATATATTTTTGATCAATCTGCACATGCAAGACCCTTCACTATGTATTAATGGATTTCATTTTACCTCTGTTATTGAAATTCTGCAGCTCACCTGATTCATCATTTAGGATACCCATCCCTCTGGTTTTATGATGGATTCTAATTCTATGTTTTCATTAAAGCTTATTCTTGCAGCTCACATATTTTTATAACAGAGCCATTAATAGTCTTTTCAATTTTCAATGTTTTACACCTCTGACAAAAAACAATTCTAAGCCTTTTCTGTACTTCCGTTCCAAAATCTTCATATCAAAGAAATGTATTTTTGCTGAACAGAGACATAAATGATAGTTATGTGATTATTTTCTATAAACAGGGATTTTTTTTTTTTTTTTTTTTTTTTTTTTTGTGGTTTTGCTGGTTGCCAGTCCAGATTCCAAGTAGTGTCACCTCTTTCTGGCTCAGTGTATCTATGGCAAGGACTGTGATAGAGCTTCAGTTTCTTTAACTTTATTTAGATCTGATTCTGTCTTCTCTGGAGTTTTTACCCTCCTCCAGTGGAGATTCTGAATCCCAGTTTGGAATGCCCTAATTGATTTGGCCCTGTTTTATCAATAGTAGTTCTTGTTTATTTGGTCTGTCACATCATCAATATGTTGTACATTCTCAACAACAAAATTCTGTTATGCTTTCTTCAGTAATTACTAAATTATATTTATCATTTGGGACTCAAACTTTATACCAGCCTTTTGCTAGACATATGTTACTAAAATATGCTCAGACCAAGGGAGAAATAACGAAATCTTTTTGAATTACTCTGTTGCAGCTGCCATGAGCAGAATTAATCAAACTACATTGTTTTCTACACAGAAGAGAAGGAAGACCACTGGAAGTGTGTTTGCCTGTGTGGCACACAGCTCTGCAGTTCCATCTCCAGGGGTCTCATTTCCGTGTCACACATTCCAAGTTACAGTGACCGTCTCATGCCTTTTAGCTACCTTGTCTCAGTGGTTAATTACCCTCACTTCAAATGCATGTGCTTATCCTTGAGTGACTTTACCTACCTTTGATTTCAAACCTTTTAACTTTGTGTTTCTGCCTTCACAAAAATGCCAGGTGGTATTCGGTACAATACTTGTCAAAAGTCTAATGATGTTGTGTTTGCTTTGTCATAAGACTTCTGACTGAATCAAGAACTACACCTGCAGTGTTTGGTGCCATTTCCGTGACTGCTGTTTGTGGTGTCAATACCCTTTAATGCTTTCATATCTGCTTTGGTCTGCACTGATGTTGGATTAATCCATCCATATCTCAGATAATTCCATTAGCCCTTTAAAATTATTATTACAATATTAATATTTTAGTAGTTATCTGAGGCTTCAAGACAAAGAACAGAGTATCAGTAGAACAATTAGAGACTGTAGGAGATCTCTGTTTCACAGAAGAATGGCACACTATGATAGTGAGTGTTGAAACTGTTCCTATTACTGGATTTACTGTGTTCATGGAACAGTTTTTCTGGTGTAATACGGAGATGGTCAAGCTGACATCTTGCATTTGGTGTAGATCTGCTGGCTGTTAACAGTATTCCACTATTTTTCTTTTACCCAAGGAGGCACAAATGGTTTGGAGAATGACTCAGTGATATCTCCCCTCACCCCTGAAGAACTGAGAAGATGGGTGGGCTTCTGAAGAAGGCTCTTTTAGACAGCATGGCAAAGTTTGAGTTCTTCATTACTTCAGGTTTGATTTTTTTAATTTTGCATGACTTCTCTCACTTATGACATCTTTAATATGCAGGAATGCTAGAAACAGCACATTCAGCTCAGGAGAAGGGGAGAAAAGGAAATAAACCATACCGCGCATCATTCATTCTCTTAAAACAATTAAGGTGTGGCACAGGAAGGTGTTGTAAGAAGGTTCTGCTTTGATGTCTTAACTTTATTTTCTAAATATTAGAATAAATGGTGCCTTAGCTTCAGAGGAGTATGCTCAGGAGATTGCTGTGACCTGCCAGGGGTGAGCTGACCGGCAGAGTGCCCGTGCAGGGTGTGCACGCCAATGGCACTGCAGCTGGTGCGGCGAGGAAGGACAAGCACAGCAGTCCAAGCACCGGGGCTTGTCCTACAGGTCTGCCTGTGTGCCCTGGCAACGTCATAAAGGCAGTGCAATTCTGCTGCCAAGGCCCACTGTCAAGAACAATTTATTTTTAAAGACTGAAGTTTGTAATTATGCGGTCAAAACTTCAGCAGGGTATTTTAGAGCCTAATACTGCTGGAGTGCATATTTTGTTTTCCTGTTTATTATGACTGCCCTGTGAAGGAAGAGCCTGTTCCAAGTCACTGTAACAGGTGGTTTTCTCCCATATTCTTCATTCTGGATGGTAACACTGGAAAAATTGGTCAGGAAAGGGCTGATTTACCCAAACCAAAATTGACTCAAATCCAGATTATGACTTAGGATGTTCTTTGTTGTGTATTTTTTATTAATTTGTTTTATTCAAGGGAAGGCACATAATCACAGAGACTTGGCTGCTTCTGTCTCTTTTTCACTAAACAGAATTACGTGTTTCTACAAGCAATATAAAATTTTTAAAAATTCAAATTTTCTTTCTTTTGGTGCCCACCCACACAAATGCTTTCAAAGTTCACCTTTCAGTAAGAGAACTGAACTTTGCATTCAGAGATGAGAAACCTTGCTGTTGTCATTTAGAATCACCTGTCTGATTAAAACTTGAGTGGTGAAAAGGAAAATTTCTGTCAGTATGAATTCATTACTGGATACTTTTTTTCAGTCTAGCATTTCAGCATTTTGATCATGAATTTTGGAATGTACTCCTAGATTTTCACTGTTTACAGAGGTCTGCAGTCTTCACACCATGCTTCTTACATTAAACATATAATGTAATAATTGCAATAAGTACGCCTTAGAGATGGCCATAAAAAGCTGCTGCCACTTACATACTTTATCTTAAAAGGCACTGTGCCAAAATTTGTGAGAAAAAAACCCTCTATATCTTCATTATACTGAAGCTTGGAGCAAATCCCATTAAAAGTTCTGGCTCTGACTGTGCTCAATGAGCAGCATATGACCTATTACTTATGGTTAGTCTCCACACCTTCACTGTCTGTAAATTTATTTCGTTTTCTAGGTGATTTAGAAACTATGCACATAATTTAGTGTTCTTGTATGACTCAGAATATAACCTGTGAGAAAACCCAACTCAAACCAAAAAGTGTTTCGTTTTTGGCTCATGCAAGGGGCATTCTGCCTCAGATTTAATCTGTGCCAAATTCAGCCTGGAAAAATCCCAGTATCGGAAGGTGATGCTGGCCTCCAGTTTATATTCAGGTGAAATCTTAGCTGTTTGTCTTCAGCTCTGTAAACCTTTCCCCCTTGTGCTTCTTTACCTTTTTAGCCGAGTGACTTGGTACACTGGAGACACACTGCTGCAGATACACACTGGATGAAGTGTGCACTCAGTGTGGTTTCATGTCTGAGGATTCACTAGTGTGTCGTTTTTATCCTTGCCCAATACCAGCATCGTTTCCAACCCCTCCAGATCCACTGCCTAACATGCTAGTTTATTTAGGTGTTCACTAGAGGTTTCCTTGGTCTTCCCTATTGAATATTCAATTGCCAGCAGTGGGTGTAACTGCCCGTGTTGACAGCTAGTTTTATTTGCAAAGTGGATTCCTCCCTTAGGCACAATTCCTTTGTTAATGCTGTTCCCAACCCATATGGAATTATGCAACAGTCATGAGACTGACTACTGTCTTAAGTCATATTTTAATCCTTTTCCTAATTAGCACTTGTTCTTATATATGTTTTCAGAACTCAGATATTAGCAGCCAGCTGTACAGTGAACTTACTGGCAGCAAATGAAGTTTGCCTCTGTTCCACTGAAAGCCAAAAGGCCGCTGAATAGAAAACAACTGGATTTTGAACTGCACTTTAATGCCTCCATGCAGGAAGATGGGATCATATTAAGCAATGATTTTGCTAATAGATAAATGGAGCATTAATGTCTGAACAGTCTTTTTAAAGTTAAGACCCCCACATCTTCTTGAGTATAGATACTCTTTTAAGACATCATGGGTAAAAAAAGGGTTAATCTGCCTTGGTAGTACTGTTTATCTTGCTCTTCTGTCAGAAGAGAATGAATGGATTTACCCCATCTTTATGCTTCCTGTGAGCAGCCAGGCTGACTACATTGTAGGAGGAAACATATGTACCTGTCATATGCAGCATAGTATTAGGTGCATTTATTTGTACTATGAATATTTATGATCATTCACTGTGCCATCAAGTATTACCTTGTGTCACATGAAACACAGAAGTCTTGTCATGGGAATAAACAAGCTGAAGTGACAATGACTGTCTTCCTGGGATCCAAAGCAACCTGTGACATTCATGTAGTTGCAGAGCCTTGCCTGACTATAACATCCTCAGCTTTCTCTAAAATAAGAGGAACTCAGTAAAAAAGAAAGTAAGATTTCTGTCACTTTTAGCAATAGAACCGATTACTAATTAAATGAATGAGGTTTTTCCCCATCATCTTGACTGAAAATAAATCTGAAGTGCCTGCTTAAACCATGCAACTCCTCTGAAAGCAATCATAGGACAGCACTTTTCAAGGGCAGAAATTGCAGTGGACTGTTTTCAGCAATAAATATAAGCAGCTGTAGTTCCACTGAAATTAGAGAAGTTGTATAGTTTTGTACAAAGGTTCAATTTTATTTCCAGGTTGGGATTTAAATTTTTCAAAGACTGAGAAGTTACATTTCTTCTGTGATATTTGTAGCTCGGTAGTAAACAGCCTTACTCATAGTAAATAGGAGGAAAAATAAGAATAATGTTTTTTTTTTTTAATCAATGCAATTCACATACTGTCAGGCTGGGGTTTTTTTCCTGCATGTTCCAGTGTCGGGAATACTTTAACCTAATGGTTTCGCATATGGGCCACTTCTCTTACAACAATGTGTGCCTAATTTTTACTAGAGCCTGAGGTTTGGCCCATAGTTGAGAATTAATTAGCCTGTATTGAGCTTTGTGCTGCCTTGGCAGCACCAGAACTTGAGCAAGAAAGTTAAAACTGGCAGGGTTTGCAATGTGTCTGAAGTTTGGAGGAATGTGAAGCAGCATGTAGGCTTAGCTTTGAAACTCCTTTCTTAGGCAAAAGCCCATGCTCAACTTTAATTATTGAGCTCTTAGTTCTCCTCCCTGATATTCTCCCCTACCATGAAGAGACCAGACTGGTTTTCCTTGAGAAGTTTCCATGGCATGTTTCTGGCCATGATACTTTATTGCTTAAGGCTGACAAACAGTAGCATTGCTACAGTGTAGTACAGTCTCTGTTTTTCCTTTCAGTAGCACAAGTTTTTATTTGGTTTTGGTTTGTTTGTTTATTTTTTCAAAATTCTCCATTTCAGATTCCGCATGTGGCTGCTCAGGAGAATGACATTTCTCTCTTCATTCAGATGTCAGAGCATTTGAGTCATGAGAGGCTGAGAGTTGAACAAGTATCTTGAGACCTGTATCAGTTTTGATGCTTTGCCTCGCACAGGAAAGGCCTGTGATTCTTATTTGTCTGTATGATGGTGAGTTCTCCTGAGGGACCAGCTGTGTCAGACAGAAAAAATAACTGAAAACTTCTCCATCTTGTAACTGGCCATGCCACTGCATTACTGATCAAGAAGGAAAGATGAGGGAAAAACTCCTTCCTTACTACCCTACTTCTGTGCTGGTGAAAATCCACTTATTTCAGAGAAGGGATTTTTTATTTAAATCCGTATCTCTAAGAAACAAGTCAAACTTGTTGGACCTGTGATTTAGTTTACTCATCTGTGTAACTGACAGCATGTTTCATACTTAGCTGAGGAGTGTGGGTGGAGGGGAGTCACTTGTAAGGGAAAGAAAAAATAGTTTGTGCAAAGAATGATTATTTCTGAAATGCTAGTTATTAAATATAATCTGTTTTGAGTAAAACCCTTGGTGTATTATAATGCTTTGTTGCAATGACTAACACATTTTTATGGACATTCCAACTTTGAACCCTCCTATCAAGTTATTGGCACTGCAGCAAGTCTGTGTTACAGCAATATTATCTTCATAAATGCTGTCAAAGACCAGTGGGTATTTTGTTTTTACTGATTGTCTTGGATTACAATGCCAGTGTTTGGTAGTCCAGCGACACTTTATTATTTATGCCAACATAAGCTTTTCTCCCCTCAGATCTTTTGTACATCTTAGTGATGTTACAGTATTTGTAACTGTGTGTGCTATAGCTGAGTCTGTCTCTTCAGATACCAAGGATGAGTTAGTCAGTGATGTACCACTGGAGCCAGGCTGACATCATGCCTGTAATGTTCTGGAAACTATGAGGGCATTGGTATGCTTTGCTAATTTGGCTGGCGCCCTGGTTGTGTGTCTGCCCTTGTTGCTGTATGGAACGTGGCATGGGACTGTGCCATGTGACCACTGTGCAAATCTTTCCAGATCCCTTTTCTGGGATTCTTTTGATTGTACAGCACTTGTGACCACTAGGTGATAATTATTCTAAAGTTTTTGCAAGTAAAAATAAATTCCATGAGAAAGGATGGTCTTAGTATTTGAACTGTTTATTAAGAAGACCTGGCTTGGTCTAGAATTATCATCAAATGCATCACACAATCTTCATAAAGCTCACTTACATCAATGAAAAGAATTCCTCACACCAAAATGAAAATGCCATCACAGCACAGATGAAGGAGTTTCAAATCAGTGCAGATGCTCAGGGGTCAGCACTTGCATCATGTCCCCTTGCAAGTGATGTTCTGCCTTGTAAAGTGATACAAGCTAAAAACTAGAGGACAGATTTTTCTGCGTAGCAACACTGCTATTTGGATACCTAGAGCTAATAACCAATTTAAATACAGATCTATTCAAGATTTCTCTAGGCTATTATGTCAGAACTTTTGACTGACTCCCTTTGCAGTTATTTTTTGTAAATTTTTAGCTGTAACTAGCACTTACTTAATGACCAAATAGCTGGATTTGCAAAGAAGTTGAATCCTTTGGGTAGTGATATCTGCTAAGTTCATTTAGGTGCAGTTGAAAAGCATAATAATGCATGCAGTGTGAGATTTGGAGGCTTCTTCAACAAAATATAATTACATTGTAGTTTGTCTAACTAAAATACTATTTTTGTCCTTTTCTTCAGTTCATTCTTTCACATCAGGGTGTATGTCTGTTCTTTTGGCTTTGAAAATTGGTTTGTTAGTATTATCCATAAAACCAAAATGTCGCCCAAGCATAAATATGTAATTTATGCATGTCCAGCTCTTTACAAAGGATTTTGATCAACAGTTTAGTATACTTAGACAAATTACATTTCTTAGCGCCCTTTTTGTGGCAAATACATTGTTGTGGTGTTTTTTTCTGACATGAAATTAAAGGAAAGCAAGACAAATACTTCTCTAATAGCTTATTATATCACCAAGATGATACTGAAATATAAATTACTGTTGTCTGAACTGAGATAGTTTGTCTTGAAAAAGCACTGTCTTGGGGATTTAGCAAATTGGACTGAGGCTGTTTATTTCCTTGAAAGCAAAGGCAAATGCAAATGCTGTATTTTTGTCATTTAAATTTGTAGGATAATGATCTTTAAAACTTCCACAGTCCTGGCAGCTTAGTGAATTTAGATATATTTTATATTTCTACCTTTAGAATTATATTTATAAATGTGTATTTCATACCTTCTGTAATATGGAAGAAAATGAATGTTTCCCATGGTAGACAGCTTGCCTCTGCTTGACACTGAATAGTTCCTCCACTGCCATTTTAAGGCCCAGAGATGTCAGCCTGGTAAACCTGATTGGGTGTTTGTGAACTTGATGTTACTTTTGAAAAAGCATCAAGAAGAGTTTTTTATTTGAAATGAAGAACTTTGATGCAATTTATAAAATAAATTGTTAAGAGAGGGGAAAAATAAAAAGTGCAAAAAGGGAATATATTTCACAGATATGTTGTGGAAAACAGACAGTTTGGAGTTAAAACCACCAGGTGTCTGGTAAGCAGGTTGTTAATCCTCACTTAATAAGAACTTGAGAGAGCTCGTGTGGTTATTATTTCATCAGTGACTTTGCAAAGCACAGGTTTAGAGAAGCCATCACAGATTGTGGCCTTTGACTCCCAGATCTCATTTTCCATCTCCACTTTCTATGCTAAAATTGCCATGTAGAATTTCATAAGGATATTTTGTCCTACCTTGGTCTTGTAGACAAGGCAGTGCAGGCAGATGATGGAGTAGATGGGGAGTATTTATTGCAACAGATTCCTGGAACATTTGAAGGATGTGAAAAGAGCAAGTAAAGTGGGAAAGGTTATTTTTCATTGAGAAAGGAAACTTCTTGGGCCACATCTTCCTATAGTGTTGTCAAGACAAATGTTTGCTGTTTTGCCTTGTTATTTTATTTTCCAAGAGTATCCCTTCTGCTGGCTGCTGACAGGGAGGAACTCATACCTCTGGCCTAGGATTTTTATCCAGGTGTCTTGCCTTCCTGATACTGAGGATAGCTCCGGTCCCAGGAATGCAACATTTTGCCCCTGTTGTAGATGTGGGACTTGAAGACATCACTTAACTTCTCTCTCCTTTGAAGACAAAGTAGTCATATGCATTATTTTTTTGTTTTTTTTGTTCAATGCTTATAAAATATCCATTTTTATTTCTGGAGTGTTATTTCATGTGTGGATAAGGGTATTTTCTGGAGAAATTTGCAAGTAAAATACTCTCGGCTAGTAGTTTTTAAATGTTGTATTTCCTATAGAAAGTGTAATTTTCTTCTCTGGATTGCAAGTGCTTCAGCACTGCTGAAAATCCAATTAACCTTATAAAAGGAAGAGCACACTGATATTTGTAGGGAGGATGAAGAATGTAGGACAGGTAAGCTGGGAAAGTGAAGGATATTTACTTGCAGCCATGGTAATGATCACTGGACAATCCTGTTTCAGAAGCTCTTTGATAAACACAATCTCTGTGAATAAATGGTTTTTATTCTGCAACCAGCTCTTTTCTCCCTGAAATTGCAGAGTCATCCCCCTGAGGCTCAGTGTCAGAGAAGCTAATTTTCAGGCAAAATCTGAAATCTGGGTCCTCACAATGTATTTCAGTATTTTGATGGAAATACCATTAGCATTGACATCATGGCTGTGTCTTGAATTGAGTTTCAGCTGGCTACCTTCAACTGGCAGGACCCAAGGGAATGGGATGAAGCTATGTCAGAGAAGGTTTAGGTTGGATACTGGATATTAGGAGGTTTTTCACCCGGAGGGTGGTTGGGCACTGGAACGCACTCCTCAGGGAAGTGGTCACAACATCAAGCCTGAGTGAGTCCAAGAAGCATTTAGACAATGCTCTCAGGCACATGGCGTGATTGTTGGGGCTGTCTTGTGCAGCAGGACCTTGATGGTCCTTGTGGGTCCTTTCCAACCCGGCACATTCTGTGATTCTTTTCACATTCACCTAATTTTGCTAGAAGAGTTGATTTTCCTCTTTTGCAGCGTAACAGTGGATTATTTTTCTTGATGGTGAACATCCTTTCACAGCTGGTAAATACTGGAGTGTGGATGGGCACACTTAGGAGTCTGAGATGCTCAGAAAGCATAGTAGGTTAAGGGCAGTATGTTCCCCTATACTGACTGTTGTTAAGCACATGGAATTGAGTTATAGAGTGTACATTTTCACGTATGCACATATATATATGTGCATATATACACACATGTAAATATACAGGTTTTTTAATAGGACCTTTCCCCCACCCCTGAATCTCAGATCTGGCCTGTGAAATCAATACAGTTGAAATATTTTATTATTTATTGAGATCTACATATGCAAAGCCTGAAAGAAATGCAGACTTTGAGGAGCTTTTGAAGTGCACTGAGAAAGATGGAAATGAGTATGTTGAATCACATTGTGTTTTGGTGCATTTTGTACAGGTTATGCAGAATTCTACAGTCCATATCCTGGTGGAGGACAGAGGGATTCCCATTACACTGCTAACACACGAAAGAACTCCCAGAGTAATCCCACAGGCTGCTGCTTTCCTGCTGCACCTCAGGCTCTGCTCAGAGAACCAACAATACTCAAAGCCATCAGTTTCCCCAAGCAGTTCAAGGCACAGGAAAACTACCTGGAACTTGTAAGTTGCAATGAATTATTTGTGAGAGCTGGTTTACTTGCAACTTGGCAATCTGTGCTTATCCAAACCCACAAATGTGATGGCAGCTGTGAAAATAACTGGAGTTCCCCAGAGGCAAAGCCGTGCAACGTTTGGGCTGCACCAGGTGGAGTGAGGAGTCTGTGTTTGTCTGGTGGAATTTGACAGAAGAGAGGCTGCAGCTCACTGGGACAGAGAAGTAGGAGAGAAGCCACACCTGACTCAGCAGGATAGGTGAGCCACCAAAAATGCCTATTTCTTACCTATGGTCTTTTGGACAAACATAGATTTCAATCATAACATTACACAAAGCTGCTTTTAAGAACACTGATGTAAAAATGAAGTCTTGGGTGGTCATTTATGGTTCAAGTAGCGGTTTATATATTTATTATTATTATACACAACCTTGACAATCTATATTGCCATTCAAAAATAAATTGAAGTATTGTCAACTTGCACATGATCTGTCACTACTAAGAATCCCATTTACATACATAGCAAACATTTTGCATACTTTAACACCGCTTTAAATTCTGACACTCCCATCTCTTCCCCCCTCAACCTGTGGAGATATGTTTATAGACTATGTAAACAAACTTTTCCAACTATGCAACATTCAGGGACTACCAACTTTTTTGATCAATTTAATTAAACCATTTCAACACTTTGTAGAGGTGTCTGGTGGGCATAGCTCTTAACTGAATTTTTGTTTAAAATAATTCATCGATTTCATTGCTGATTCCTGGTTTTCACTGCTTAAAGTATTTCCTTGTGACCAGGAAAGAAGGAAAACAAGGTTTAGCATCCATATCAGGTATTCTGCACTGCTAATTAAGTTGTTTTCATTGTCATTTACATGGGTGAGAAGTAGTTGAAGTCTTCAGATTTCAACCGTGGAGAATTAAGAATTCAGCGAAGAGTCAGCCACCACACACTTTCTCTAGCTACTAAGAGCTTGTCTTTATACTCCAAATGCTATCTTGGGAGTTGAAATTAAAATGTATGAGGCATTAACACCTTTTGTTAAGCAACATATTTTTTACTACCTCTTTTGACAAAGAGTTTTTGTCTCCTGGTGCCTGAAAGACTAGAAAACTTGTGAGTAACAGAGTATTCCTCCATCCACTTATAAACTCAGCTAGTGACCTGCTCTAAGCTGAAGGTTGGGCATCTGGGCTTCACTTTAGAAGGGCTCACAGAAGTCAGTGTATTGAAGTACTGCAGTGTGGTTACACACCAATGAGTCCTATTTTTAGGAAAGAGGTTCTAATCTATGAGAATTAAATTTAGGTTCTTTTCCTACCAGCTGGGTAGGTGCTTTGCACCAGCAAATGCAGCATGTTCGTAACATGGCTTCATGTTTTTGACGCTTTAAGAGCTCTGAGAAGTGTAGATGCCAAGATTTCTTAAGGCTGTAAAGTTTTCACACTGGTGTCAAAAGTGATGTAGGAAAAAAAAGGCCCCTGGCCGCTCCTTACTTGTTGCCTGAAATTATGCTTCAACATAATCCTTACATGAAAACCCCCACTTCAAACATGGAGTACTGAAGAGCAGTGTAACAATCTGTAGCAGAGGCGGGAGTTCAGCACACTGACATTTTTAAAAACATTGAAGAATTTGAAATGTTGAAAATACAAAGGAATCTTACCAACAGAGTGGATGCCTTACATTAACAGCTTCTAATTTTACATGGAAGAAGCAAAACCTCCATCCCCCACATCACAAAATGTACAGGATGCTGGAGCTGCACCCCAGTCACTGCAGTTCCCCTCCTGCCATACTAGAGACAGGGGCACCTTGTGAGGATTTTCCCAGCTGCCCTCTCCCAAGTTTTGCACACGTGCCCCAAAGGCAGTATTTAAACAGTGAAAGAAGGGCGCTGCCAAGAGCAAGCAAGGGAGAGGAGTCTGCATTCAAATTCAGACACACATTCAAATTCAGACCAAACAAGGCAGGCAGCTGTACTGGGGCATTCTGTCTTGGAGCAGCAACTTAAAGAAATGTATAAAAGTTTAACTTAAACGTATAGTTAAAAATCTGTACATTACGTCTGAATGAATCTCAAAGTAACTCCTGAAATTGTAAAGTACTGTAATAAAAAACATGGAAAGGAACCCATGAATCAGCTGCAAAATAGCTAGTAGCAACTTAGTTTAGTAAAGAAAATTAAAACAAATTACTTTGAAAGCCATTTCTTTGAGTAAGTCCATGAAAGCTCCAGACAGGAGAGAATCAGTCCTCTTGAAAGAAGGAAGATCTTACTCGTAGAATGAAGCAAAGTATTGCTGCTGGTTTGTAACTACATTTTTACATCAAGTTTTAGAATATGTTTAATGTAATTTTTTTTAAAAAACAAAATTCTACTGCCTCTACAAAGATAGTGTTGCTTCCTTTTTTTTTTTTGTGGGACATTTCAAAACAAAAACATTTTCAAATGTGTTTTGAGGGAACATTTTCAAACATTAGAAATGTATCTTGCCCTCAGCAGGAAGTTTCAAATAAGACATTATCAACAAATACCTGCTTTCGAAGTATCCAAGAGGCAGAGTAGCACACTACTGTTAGTTCCCTAACAAATTTTATGTTGCAAACATAGTCATTCTGGTGCTGTCAGAGTAGCCACAGGGTAACTCACTTTTTGAATGTGACACACAAAGCCTCATCTTCAAGTTGTGCATAGCTTATGTAAGTACTTGAGAACCTGATCTGTCCTGGTAAAATCTCCTCTTTGTAACAGAAAACAGATTACATATCAACAAGTCATATTTTAACAACGTGAAGTTCACGGTGGGAAGAACAGCTCTGCCCTTCCAAAAAAATTCCTAACATGTACCTCAGCAATCAGCTGCTGTCGGCAGTCTGTGGGCAGCATTCCTCCTCACCACGGATCTAGAGACAGACCAGATGCACAGCAAAGAAACCCTATTCTAGTAAGAAAACTTTACAATTGTTTGTCTGAACCATATCTGCTTTTAAGCGTGCTGTAAGATTATTCTAGCCTTTATCCTAAGAGTTGCCTCAAACATTTGTTACCTAGTATTAAGCATCTGATGACCATGAGCAGAAGACACTGTTCTTGCACATGACCTTTTAGGTATTGAAGAACTTACACTGGAGACTTCTGCTCTTTGAGGTCTTCTGCCAGGTATCAGGAAGTCTACTAGACAAATTTATGTGTAGATGGATTTTAAGCCAATACTTGAGAATGCTACTCATTATACTGCTGTGGTAAAAGCCATTAAGGTATTAATGGTGTTAAAGCCTACAGGACCAAAGCTAGCTCAGTCATTACTGACTTAGGACAACTGATGCTGAAGTACAGCCACCCCCCTCAGTGCCTGAGGTGTGACTACAGTGGCAGAATTAGAGACTGAAGTTGCAGAGCAGCTGCAGAGCAGCTCTTCAAGGTCACTCAGTTTTTGTTCAAGGGCTTTAAATACGTAAACTTACAGTGTCAGACCATCCACGTTAGATTGCATGGAGGGGGAACAGTCAGTAGAGCAAAGCACATGCATCTCAGTCACTTGCTGTCAGTCATGAAGACGCAATTCTAGCACCTGAAAGAGTCTGGCACGTATATGTACAGCTGTAAATCGTGCTTCCTTTTTCTGTGAAGATACGTGAGAGTTTAATTTACCTCTACCACAGGTCACAGATTACTTTTTGTAGCATGAACAGTGATGGAAGATGAAGGGCATGGCAGGAGATAAAATGGCTGCCAAAGCTAGAAACAAGATCACGATTCTTCACTTGTTTACAACAGCAAGACCTCACAAAGGAGAACTGCTGCAGGAGTGCCCAATTAACACCTGAACACCTGAAGGGGTTTGTGCAACACTGTTCAAAGTCACTGAAGCATTACACTGCAACTAATCCCAGTTTCTTATGCTGACTGGAGTAAGAAACCACTTTTCATAGTTAAGAGTACCCCATTCTGATAATAGAGGAGCTATTTGAAGTCAGTAGTGTCTGGCTTGAGCAAGTGCTACAGGACCTTGGTGACCAACAGAAGCATTTGGAATACAGGAACATACATCTTAAACAGTGTCGAGGTCTAGTGTATCAAAGAAAATAGTGTGTCCACTGTGTAATACATTTTAGACACTTGCATTGGGTAACTAATTGATCAAAGGTAAGTGGTAAGCTATGAGTTCATCAAGTAGATTCCATCTTTGGGGTAGTAATATCCAGTTTTTCAGCTCTTTTGTTTTGGTTCTTGACCAAAAGCTTTACGTGCTGAGTACCAAGGCTTAAATAAGCTCTCTGCATTTCTTTCAAGTTTGCACTGAACAACATTTAAGCACCCTCAAAATCAGGGTGCTGATCCAGCAAGACCTTTTCTGTTGTTTCTCCTCCCCAGCATGAGATATGGACATAAATTTAATTCAAAACAAAAGAAGTGGAAATAGTAACATGTACAAAAAGACATTTTCAAGGGAAAGCTATTGCAACAGGCCTTGTGTATTCCACCCTTTCATCTTATTATCATTAGCATCATCCTATCATAAGCACAGTACGTTATGTACAGCAATGTGCACTGAGACCATGAGTTTCAGCACATGGCAGAGCCATTATGCTGGAGCAGCTTGTAACTAAAATTGTTAGTGGTATGGGAACCTAAAAAAAACCCAACCAAAACCAAAAACAACCAACCAAAAAAAAAAATCATTAAGCTTGTATTATTCGGTTTATATGAAAAAGACCATACAATTCCCATGGTACATCAAGAAGATGGACTGGTATGCCAACTAGCCTCTATTTTAATATTTAAATTATAACAATACAATAACTAGAAAAGGTCAGTGCTTCAAGTGACAGGTTTTGCCACTTCAATTCCAATATTTTTCCAAAATATAGATGCAATTAGATCTACACTTGAGCATCAGTAGTGCAATACAGTATCCTTTCCTGAATAAAGGAGCTGAGGTTTATCCACAATAAAAGCTTTAAATAAGGTAGATTGTTGCCATTTATATATCAATTCTGTATGTTTGATATAAAATATATTGGGAAAGCTTAAACTGACTTATACAATCTACATTTGGCTAAAGCTCCACATAAGCAGCATCAGTGGAAATGAACATCAGAGGTGTACTTAATATAAAACACTTTCAAAACTACTCATCAACAAATGACAGAAGTTTGGCTAAGAATATCTGAACATCTGAGGTGTGTGTACCAGACAAAAAGAATGGACCCTGTGGTTACTTGCACTATTTTAGTTAAGCAAAAGAAATGCAAGATTTAGTCCACTTCCATTTCTCCCGGGGGTTTGGTCTGCTGAGGGTTGTCCTTTGCTGGTTCAGGTTTTGTTTCCGTACCGTTCTGTCCGTTCACTGGTCCGTTGTGTTCACCATTAGCTTTTGACTGCCCATCACTGGGAGGTTCTATCTTCGGCTTGGGCTTGTATATAATGGGATTACAGAAGCTATCCAATTCCTAGTCGTGACAGAAGTGAGACAGCAAGGTCATTTGGTGGCACAGCAACTCCACTAAACTAGAATGTCACTCATCTGTTTCTGGTCCACAACAGCCTGGAATTTAGTTTTCAAGGACTAGACTTCTCGATTCTATGAAGTCTAGAAACTTAAAGCCTTTCACTACCTAAAGAATTTCTCATCTATTACAAACCTATATGGCAATCCATTCTGTGGAAAACCTGGTGCTGTAACTCAGGGTATTTTAAAGAAGCTTATGCAGAGGTATGCTGTAAAACAAGAACCAGCCCTGAAGATGGCTGAAATTGCTGCTCCCTCTGTATAAATCTCTCAGTAGCTTTAAAAACGTTTGCAGATGTAATATTCTACCTCAAATCTAGGCCAAAATCTGGTTCAAGAAAAACTTATTACACTGCAATAATGACTTTTGTGATTTTTTTTTTTTTTTACCTTAGATTTTGCCAGTATCTCTGCCACTTTGACAACTGGATCCTGAGTTAGACTTAGTTTGTTCTGGGCATTCATTTTGCTGTTCAACCAATTCATAGCCTCATTAATGTATTTTTCAACTTTTTCCATCTCAGCAGGATCTAGGTGATCGTATTTTTCATCCTAGGAGAGAGATATTTGTATCACCAATTAATATATGCTGCTAACCCAATTAAATTAGTCTTAGAAGTTACAGAAACACTGCTAACAGCCATAACTTGAGAGATTCATTTCAAGTGCTCCAAGCCACCATGAAAATGGGATGATCTTTGATTTATGTGCTCCTGAAGAAACAGTGTTTGCTGGCAATGCAGAACAGTTTTCAAATTCTCAGGAGCAGAAGTACAATGGCCCTTCTAAAGCAGTTTAAGAGTTAATCCTATAGGATATCTTTTTAAACACAAAAAACTCTACAGTGAAACTCAAAACACTTGTAATCCTTGAATCACTAAATAATTTGTTTCTACCTTATTTTTGTATGCTTCTACTGCTTTCATAAGGAGCTGAATCTTCTTTCCCAGTTCATTGAGAACTTTTGGTCTCTCTTCATGTTCCATGCATCTTTCCTGAATAGGCTGTCCAAATTTCTGGAACAGTAAGCACAAAGATCTTTACAAAATATCTATTTCCTATAGTCTGGTCTGAGAATAAAATGAGGAATGGGAAGGAAGGCTGCTTTTAAATCCTTTTCTCACCCATTCAGGAGCTAAATCTTTGCATGTTTATTGTAACAACAACAAAAAAAAATCCTAGAAATGTAGACACAGGAGTAGTACCCATCCTTACTAGGCTTGGCGTTTTGCAGTTTTCTGCAAAAAGATCATTTGGAACAGAAATCAAGATTTAATGGATGCTTTATTTTGAAGCAGTTCATCTGAAAACTTCCAGTTTTGTCCACTGTTTTTTTCCTTCTCTTGAATACTGGTATCCAGACAGTTGCCTGGATCTACACTGCTGTTTCTATCAGTTATCCCTCCCACAAAGGAAATCTGACTTGAGAGAGCACAGCTAGAGCCCAAGTGCTAGAGACATACTTCTACTTATTACAAAGTAGCCAGTAATTCATCAGACTCCACATTTTCCCCATGAGATTATTAATATCTGAAATATTTAAGGATTTTTTTTTGTCATTACTAATCAACTAATACAGTGGAAGATACTCGTAAAGCACTCTCAGCCTTTATCATTAGATGTTAGACCCAGAAATTGGTTTCATGATACAGCTATAGAAGACCACTCCGAACAGGAAAACCAGAGCATATATTCTGGAGTGTAATTTACCCAGGAGCGCAGTTAGACTATGCAAAATCCTCCTTCAGACTGTAACAAGACTGACAGAAAATTCCCACAGCAATTATATCTGTTGTCACTAGTGACAGCCTGCTTCATTTCAACAGTTTTCAAATTAGGAGCACAACTCCTGTTAAAACGAGCTGTATTTCCAGCTCTAAATATTATCTTCATTTCATAACTAACATATATACTGAACACCCACCCCTAGACACACACACACTGGTTTTCTAGAAATCAACTTGAAACTTTACTTTTAATTCCTGAAGCTTATCCATGTATACTTGTTTTGGCTGGTCCTCTCCATCTTCATAAAGCCAGTTCTCAGTGTCCTCCAACATCAAGGTCAGCTTGTTTGAATCCTACAAAGCAAATTAGGGATACTCCAGTTCAGAAATGAAGATGTCAATGAGACTTCTCTCCCCTCTCACACAACTTCACCCCTACTCAAAAAAGACTTTCATCAGCTTAAAATACTCAAAGTGACAGTGAAGGAAAACAGCAAATTAACAGACTTCAAAGCTGAGATTTTACAGAGTGATAAGAAAGGCAGGACAGCCTGATTTGCAGGTGAGGTTCATGTGAGTTATAACATCAGTCCTGAAGCTAAGTAAGACAGCCCATGCACTTCTTAAGATTCTTTCATATTATCTGTTAATTTTCTTTTTATTCCTACCCATTCACACCATTTAGAAACCTGTGGGCTGCTTTCCTATGCTGAGTATAGGATTTTTATTTTCTGCCTGCATCCCCAATCTTTCTTTGCCACTGAGGAACTCTTCAGACAGTAAAGAGCTCTGCATGCTTCCAAGTCAAATGTTAGATCCAACAGTAATCAGAACTTCATTTCTGTGAAGTCAAGCCATCTCTTACTCCAAAACTAGTCCAGGAGACTCCTGCAGCCTCCACAGAACCCATGCTCAAAACTTATAAATACAAAGGACTTTTTCCAACAGCTGAAACATATAGCCAAGCCTTACTTCTTCAGTGATAAATTTCTCAAAGACTCCACACAGCTTGTCTCTAAATTCATACACATACTCTTCAACAGCATTCTTAGCATCGTTTCTTTCCTTCTCAAGCTTGTCTTGCATCATCATCTTCCCCTAGGGTGGAGAAAAGCTTATTTAAAACTAAAAGCATTTTAAGTGTCAAGCTCAGTGAGTACACTCTTGAAACTGTATGACAGAACTTGGCAGAAGCCTGCTAATTCACAAGTACTGATAAAATTTTTACCTCTGTGTTAGCCATCTTCACTGCAACACAACTAAAAAAGGGGTAAAGTTAAGCCTAGTAAAACTGAGTAATTTCACCAAAAACCCCAACGAAAACAAACCCCTTTAAAATGAAAAGGGCAAATCCCCTAAGAATTCTGAATTGGCTAAGTTGATTGCTGCAAATTTGTTTTTAGATCATTATTTACAGTGACGCTGAGTGGCCATCTGTTTATGCTGCTTACCTCATGTTCTATATAGGAATTGATCAGATCTTGTCCCAGTTGCCTATAGAGGCTTGCCTGTATAGGGAGGTCAATACTCTTAACTTTTGTTTTAGCCTTTGGCTGGGATGGATTATCTTGCTTTTCTCCAGAAGCAGCCTATAAAAAGAGTGACACTAAGAAACTTCCAGAAATGGAAAAATTACTACTTTTATGCTCAAAAAAGAGAGACAAATGGAACTAGTTAAGACAGCTACAAATTAATCTTATGTAAACTTAGCACCTAAATATTCCCCTGTATTCAAAATCACCATTACCTTACTTTTGAACCAAACCAGCAAAATTTCTTTAAACAAACAGCTGTTCAGAAAACTTGTTCAGAAGTTAAAAGCACCATGTATTATTCACAGTATTTCTTAAGTTTGCCTAAATTACATCTTCACTACAAAACTAGGTTGAACAACAGAAACCTATTTCAAATTCTTAATCATACTATGTTGTGAAAAGTAAAATACTATGGTAGGATTCCTAACTTAATGACTTCAATATGTGAATATATATATATATATATAAATATAGTCCTGCATTTTGCAACTAGTAAAATCAATGAGTGTGAGAATACAGGGCAAAAAATGTCTTATCAGTACGGAATACAAACTTTTGTTTCAGTTCCAGCATTTTCAGTTTCCTCATCTGCTTGGTTCTGTTGTTCAGCTTGACTTTTCTGCACACCTTCTTCCTGATCAACCTGCATTTTATCCTGGAGAGAGAGTTACACAGCTGAATGCAAAGGTTTACAGTTAAGGTGTCAGACTGATGTCAACTACAGTAGATCACAGGCAACATATGAACTTCACAATCAATCCTAAGAATTTCTGATTCACCATGTTTGAACAGGCATTTTGATATAGTACTTGTATTTCTAGCTTTCAAAAGAAATGAAAATTCTACTCAGCCTGTTGAAGTTGCCATCTGTCCCCATTACATAATAACACTAAACCTTGTGCATACTCCCTTCACTTTAAGTTAGAAAGAAATACATATAAAATGTAAGCGAAGAACATTCTAGAAACACATCACCAACACAGGCAATAACCATGGGTTCTCTATGGAACAGCCAGAACTCCAACCTTGTATAATTTCTGACCCAAACTTTTACAGTTTGTAATCCAAAGCAGAAGTAATTTAAGCACTGTGATTATTACCTGCCTCTGTCTCACAGGACGGTAAGACTAATAAAAATTAGTTTCTGTAGTAGTAGCCTCTTGGAGTACATGACCAGCTACATTGCCTCCTTGCCACCCAAAATAAAGCAACCTTCACTTAAATTTATCTGTAAAGTTATCCTAAATTTAGCACTTACGCCTCATTCTAAATTTAACAATCTGAAAGACATCACTGATTACTAGATATCACTCGGTTAGAGTAATACAACTCCCTGTCATCACTGAAAAACACTTTAAATAACACAGTAACAACTAAGTCTGAAGTTTTCAGGATGACTCTAAAACTTGGCCATCCAGAGCGTTAATAACTGAGGAGCTGCAGACAAAGTCTGACAGGTCCAAAATTGCTTCCATTAGAAGGAATTAAGATTTCTGGATTCATAAGCTATATATTCATGAAAAATAATTTACTGTTAGTTCTGCAAAATGCAAAGAAAGTAATTTAAGGACTGCAAACTCTAGCATAGGCCCATATGATGCAGTTTGAAGTGAAAAACAAGGTTACTTTTACCAAACTTAAGTTTTGTCACTTCAGAGTAGGGAGAAAAAAAAAAGTTAATCCTAAATTTACTGTTCTTACTGTTCACACAGAAAAGCCAACAACTGGAACTATTTTATCTACAGGAAATACCTAGAGAGGGGAAAATAATACACATATACACCACAAACCTCCTCCTCAGAGTCAAGGGGACCATCCTCAATACTGAAAGGAAACTGCTGAACAAGCAGCATTGTAAAACAGAAGATAAGTTAGATGGAGTACTACAAATGGAAAGCCAGAGGAGGGAAGCATTTACTCCTACACTAATGCCCAGTAAACTCCACGTGCAGTTTGCCTCAGACTAAATGCCAGCTCCATCGCTTCCAACCCTTTTCCAGTTGATTACAAACATCAGACACGGAGCACCTGCCCACAGGGGAACTCCATCATATTTAGTATTTCAAATATGCTCACATTCCTGGAAAGCAGTGTAGTATTTAAGGAGTTGCTTATATTGATTATGTAATGCTAGTTGTGTAACCACTTGCTCTAATTCCTGTAGTATATTGAACTAAAGTGGGAAAAGCTGCTAAAGACAAATCCTGAAAGGATGCTGAAGCCGCCATATAAAAATAAATACCATGTATTTTTTACTCATTGAAAACATACTGTGTGAGGAACAACAAACCATAAGATTAATTTGGCAACAGATCTCATTAAATATGCTGCCATTTGCTAGCAACACCAGATTGCTACTATAGAGATGGTAAAGAACAACGACAAAAAAAACCCCAAAAAACCCAACAAAAACCCACTTGATTCTTTAGAATCTAGTTTTATGTTCTTTTTCTTGGTGCCACACTTCACCAGCACTTTAATAATAAACATGAAGAAATCTATTATATAACTGAAAAAGTTATTTAAGGGTGGAGAAGCAGTAACTGTCAAGAGCTAAACACTATGATTTAACCTGCAATTATTTGCTCTCATATCAGAATGACAGTGTAGACATACATACCAGCTCCTCATCTCTGCCTTGGTTCTTACTCGATGATTCAGTGTCCATGGGTGTGTCGCTGTGATCCCCCTCTACGTTCTGCTTCTCTATGATGGAAGCATTAGCCACACTGAAAAGGCCATGGATATTGACACGCACTTTCACCTTCACTTTGGAATTGTCACCGTCATGTTGGGGACCAACATTCTGAATAGTGAAACGCCCTTGAAAACAACAGAGATGGCTTTAATTGTCGTCCCAAAAAAAGTCATGAAAGGGAGACACCACCACCCCCCTCCCTGCCCCGCCCCAAACACATTCCCTGAAGGATGTTAATTTAAATAGCAGCTTCATGGAACTTGACTACTTGGAAACTTTCTATGTAGCTGTCAATCCTACAGCGTAAACTGCAGGTAGATAAACTAAAACCTGGTTCCCCAATTATTATCAGTTCACAGATAATTAGTAAGATTCTTTTGCTTCAGCTGTATTTCATAAAAAAACCCCAAGATATCACTTTACTAGGTATTCTACTTCTCTGTTGCCTTCTGTAACCACCACACTAGAGAAACTACTCTGATTCATCTCAAATGGTTTCTTTTGTCCGCGTAACTCAAACTTCACACTGAAAAATAAAATGTTAACAGAGATTTTGGAAACATGAATTTGATAACATGGCTGCACTACACTTTCTGGAGTATGAACAATGCCTATCAAGGTTTCTGAAAATACCAAAGTTGATACTTTTATTTTGCAACTTGCTGGAAATTTGAGTGTAGATGATGCAGACTGTGAACACCTAAAGGAGAATGTTTCTCCTTGAAAACCACAGACTTCTTGCAGAGACAGCTAAATAGACAGCACCAAGTTCATATCTGATTCAGAAATCAGTAGATGAAATTGTGAATTAAAGACTTTGATCAGTCTATTAATACTGCAAGTAAGGCAGCATTAGCTACCAACAAACTTACTCATACCATCTGATTCTTCAGACTCTACTACAGATGCTTAACTGGAGGACATGCCTATCTTTTATGGGCTCAGATTAACAGAAAGAGACATGAGAGATAGCACTAGCTAAGTTATCTGTCTGCACAGATAACAGATCCTTTGATCCAACTGCTTTGAAAAATCCAGGCTAGCAGGCACATAAGATCCTTATCAATTTTATAGAGATTGAAAGAATCACACAATAGAGCACTAAAAACTCTTTGTACCTACTTCTTGTTTTAAAACATTCAGAAACTGTAGAGATAGAAATTTTTTTAGGAACTGTCCAACAAAGATAGCAATCCTGTTTGATCACTACATTTAAACCAAAAGGACTGCGCTGAGCCTTTCTAAAGAAACAAAGTTCTTCTGTGAAATATGGAAGTAACATCTCTTAGAAGAAAGGAGAGCCACTCTTCTCAGTATCAATAGCAGCAGGGTATGGGGTTTCTGTTCACATTTCCTTACCTATTCTGGAATCAGGATAAGGCACTTCATGCGGATGGGTATAATAAGCTTCCAGGTCAAAAGGCTCTTTCTTGTGAAAAGTAATTACTTTTGAGAATGGAGCAGCATGGTTCTTACTGAAGACTTCACACTCCCTGAAACAGTAGAACATTTAAGTAAGGTTACACCTCTGAGTCTAACTTAATGGATCATGAAAAGCAAGGTATGTTAATGATCAGCAGCCGTGCTAACCCAACAGCTGAGTAATTTTAAGTCATTTTATAACTACATGTGGAGGTTGGAGGCCTCTTGGTCTCAAAGCTGAACTCTGTGTTCAGTATCACACTTAATAAAAACTAAGCAATTTCACTACAACTTCCTTAATTAAATGTATTTCCAGTAACTGGAAATCAAAAGGTATAGTGCAAAAAAAAAAAAAAAAATAGTTCAAAACTGTTGAAGTGGATGCCAGCTTCAAAGCCTGAGGCTTATTCTTTCCCAAAGCTCAACATTTTTCTTGATATGCAAACACACACTTTTTAGCAGGCCCTGTACCAACTTACCCTGTTCCTTCTTCGTAAGATGATTTCCATCTCAACGTTATAGAGTAAGGAACAACATCTGTGATGGAAAACTCTCGCACTTTAAAAGCTGGGGAAAGAATTGCACACTAGGGGAAAAAAAAAAGACCAGAATTTTATTGTATCTATCTAGTCAAATAAATAGCAAGTACAAGAATTAATACTTAAGTGCCAAAGGCTACAAATTGTACAGGTCATATGGAGGTGTTGCTTACCACGGAAATTTTCAACAAATTTCCTACGGTTAATTGAACTGAAAGACTTAACTAAAGGAATAGGTGGTACTTCCCCTGTGATTTTCAGTGAAGATACTCGGCAAAGCTTCCAAATGACTACATGAAAGGGGAACAGCAGAATTTGGGTCATCAAATTTAAGTGTCTCTAACAAAACCATCCTTCTAACATGACACAGCAGCAAATTAACGAATGTAACAATCATTTTGGATATGGTCCCGTCACCAACTGTTGAAAGAAGTAGTAAGACTCTACATCTTGTGTCAGCTGTAGTACCTTTTGCTTGTGGTTAGTTATATTTCATTAGTACATGATGTTAAAGAAGCAATACCAAAGTTTTATTTCAGTAACTATACCTGCAAGGCACAGCCTCTTGCAACAGCTTCATCAGCATTTAGCGTGGTGCTTATCTCTTTACAGAAAAAGTTAGAGATCTGTTCCTTCACTGCTGGAATTCTAGTAGCCCCACCTACTATTTCTATACTGTAGATATCTTCACGCTGAAGTTCTAGAAAAGAGAGTGCACAGCCTTAAGTTACCATCAGGACATCAAAAAGCTGTCTTTGGACAACTAAACAAAAGCAGAAAAGTTAAGAGTCCTCTTGTTATCCAGACAGTGTGACAAGCACTGAATACATTTAACAGCTGACACAATCTTAGTAACTGTCTGTCCCTCCTGCACGCTACGAAGTTTTCTAGTTGCATAAACCTGGAAAATGCAGAAGCCAAGCATCAATGAGAACAGCTGTTCTTTGCAACATGTTGTCCATGTGCATCCCCTTTCTGGTGTGCATAAACCCAAAAGTGTAAAACTGGGTCTTCTTTAGGAGCCCAACCCTACTGGACAGTATCTCACCTCTCCTGAGTAAGAGACAACAAAATGAACCCCAAATATACCTCACTTTGTCTGCCTTAATTTTGGTTGCCAAAAAAGTAAAGCAAAACCTTTAGCTAAATATATCTAATAAATAGCAGACTGTGCTCGCAGGTTAACTTTTTAATTCTGAATTCAAGATAGGTGTATAAATGATCTCAAACTACTGTCAGTCCTTGAACAGCTCTGCTCAGCAGTTGCTCAGGGTTTTTATTCCTGTATTAGCTACCTAGCCAAGTCACAAGACAAGCAGAATTCTTCCCTTTCTTTTAGATGAAGATGCTGGAACTAGAGGTAAAACCTCTTCCTGTGGAAGTCTGATTCTCTCCTTTACACTACATTAGGCAAAAATAATTAAAAAGTAATTTGTTATTTGCACGTGCTTCAGGTAATTTAAGAATATACTGCCAAATTCTCAGGTCAGTGAAGACATGTATGTATCACATGGAACAGGCTGGCCAGAAGGTTGCAGTAAAAAATATTTTTCCCCATCATTGTTTTGGTTTGGTTGCTTTGTGTTTTTGAAATCAATTCAGAATGCCAGCCTTTTCCATGACACAGGGTGAATGAGGGTCAATAACCAAGGCTGCAGAGTGGCATGTGCAGTAAATGAGGCGGGAATGGGATCATGCAGTCATGACAAGCATTATGAATGGAACTTACATTTAACTTTTCAGTATTTAGCTTTGCAATTCTAATAAATACAAAAATATATTAAAAAAGATAATCATTAGGAGATTGAGGATAACTGGATTACTAGCAGTACCTAAAAATTAACTCCTACTTACTTGCTTGATCCATGGCTGCTCTTAGAGGAGGCTCCACTCTGGCCAGAAGGGCAGCACACAGCTGCTCAAACTGAGCTCTGCAGGATAAGGAGAGTGTTCCACGTTACGAGGCAGCTGAGAGACCACAGCCCCCTGCACCTTAGTGAGAACAGCACACAGTACCTGTTCATCTTACTGGAGACATCGAGGTCATTCATGAAGCACTCAATATTGAGTGGAAGGTCAGAAGCATTTGCGCTCATAAGCTTCTTGAGCTTTTCACATTCCTGGTACAATCGCAGCAGTGCTCGGGGGTTCTCTTTTACATTCAGTTTGTATTTGGTCCTAAATTCTTCAGAGAAGTAGTCTACCAAAGCCTCATCAAAATTCCTACCACCTACAAAAGGGTCAAAGGTAGTAGCCAAGACCTGGCAGGAGTGAAAAGAAAAAGATTAGAACTTATTAGACAATGTTTGTTCTGTGCTATTTTTTCAACACAGCAAAATTCGCTCTCATCTTCCACATGACTTCAGGTGACATTTTGCTTCCAAAGCCAAGATCACAAAAGCATTCAGCCAGCAGCAGCTCACAGACAAAAGTCTCCCAACCAGGAAGCAAAGGCTGTTCAGTTTTACTTTGCATCCTATCGGATTTAAGACTCTGAACTTGGAAAAAAAAAAACCCAGCATCATGGAGCGACTCAGGCAGTTCAAGAATTTCCCATGAGTAAGTCAGCTGTACAACTACAGTGCTTATGAGACTACATGATTATGCAAATATATCAGTGATATAACATGGCACAAAGACTGGAGTGTGCTCCGTTATGAAGCACTTTGCAAAACAAACTCTGGGATACTTCACTTCTGCACTTTACAAAAACTGATTTGCTGAAATAGCCAAAAAACAACAGCAGGGTTCTGTATTCCACATTCAAAAAGTATTGCTATAGACATTTAAAAAATAATCTTTTCAAACAGCAGTATTTTAAATATTAAGTACTTCAGCCACATGGAATTTTAATGCATGACTTAAAAGATTACCTTCAGTTTTCCCTTGTTAAAAGCACAGATGGAAACTTGATAAGCAGAATGCCCCATATCTACAAAGACCACATTTCTTGGCTTCTCTTCTAAGGCTGGCAGATCTTGTTTGTATATTCCATAGGCTAATGCAACTGAAAAACACCAACCCAGGGAAGTTAAGGGCAACCCAAATACAGATCTAAAGGGTGCATTAAAAGCACTACCCAAGGACAGACCTTACTAAACAGCTCCGTAACTGCTCAAATGTTGAAAACATTGAAAACACATTTTTCATTGACAAGAGATGTCAAGTGAAGGTTTAACACTACTGAAGCATCACCTTCTAATTTATTTCTGCTTGCAGCCAAATGAATATTGTAATTTGTGAAATTGCACAGGTTAAGCCTCATGCTCATACCTCTCCCTTGAAATGCTTTACTTTCTGTATTTTTTTACTTTGCAAAATCAAGCATGCCTGGGAAATTAAAAAAAAAAAAANAAAAAACAAACATGCCTGGGAAAATAAAAAAAAAAAAAAAAAAAGGTCTTTTTGAAGACTAATTTACATGAATTTAAGATTTCGCTACCAGCACTCATTTGGAGAGTTGTTTGAGACCTTCTAAAAGCAAAGAGAACTTAAATCAAGAAAAATAAAAGTTACTGATTTAAGTAACTCCAACTTTAGTTCCCATGAAGTGTTAGGTATTTCTATAGTCTACCCTAACCAGAAGGGGGAAGTTACTTTATGGAAAGAGTTGTGCCATTCCTACAGGACTGCCACATGTTTAAACTGTCAGTATCCCACAGACTCAAGCTGACTTGGATATCTGAAAAGTCACACAGTTCCAAGTTTGTAAATATGATCAGCAGATCCGCTTTTGGAAAGTTCCATAAAAATGCAGTTTATGTAGAAGCAGCTCTCAAAGCACACACATTAAATAGTTAAAAATGAAAATCTTTGGATTATACTTGAAAATTTGCCTTCAGTGTGTATCACTTCAACTAAGTATTAGCCTATGATAAAAGCATTTCTCTAATACTTCCGTGACTTTTGTTTTTACTCCAGTATACCCATCTTCTAGCAAGCTGACAAAAAAATTAGAAGACCCCACTACACACCTACGTTATTTACCATAATCTTCCAGACACATCTGATAATACTGTACTGTACTGTTACTTAATACAGCAATGGAGAATTTAGGTCAGGCACACACCCCAGCTGGATCACGAAGAGATACTGAAGGTAACTCAGGCTTTCCTGATACAGCTGCAGGCCCGTGATACAGCAGGGAGGCAAACACAGATCCCAGCTTTATTTCCAAAGCTACTCCCCAGCAGCACCACGTTCAAGTCAGCACACCCCAGCTCCCACCACGCCTCACACCACCCCACTGCTGTGCTTCCAGTTCCCAAGCTGGATCGGGCAGTACCAGCCCGGACAGCTCTTTCCCAAGCTCCTAATTGTTTAACAGCAGGATGTCATCACCCTCACATTCAAGAGCCTGAATGGGTTTAAAAGGGGGGGGCAGGGAGGAAGTTTCTGCCCTTTACCTGCTGTAGTTTCATTCATCAGCTTCAGACAATTTAATCCTGCAATCTGTGCAGCTGCCATTACAGACCTCCTTTCAGCATCAGTGAAGAAACTAGGGACCTGTTTCCAAAAATAATAATATAGGGTATTATGGAATATTGATTTTTTAATTTAAAGAAGTCAGACTTGCCCATTAAGCTACCCTATAAATGTCATTGCCACAAGAAACTGCTACAAGCTAGCTACAAATTAATACAGCAGTCTCAATAAAACAGGAAGGTAATTCATTTCAGTTCATATTTTTTTATTAAAATTTTAAAATACGACAGAAATGAAGTGGTATCCAGGGTTGTTTTAAATAAAGCAGATTTAAGCACCAAAAACCAACCAGCCAACCAAAAAAAAAAAAAAACAAAACCCCACCACAAAACAAAACAAAATCACCAAAACCCTCTGAAAATGCTTATTCTTCTGAGTCTTTGATTTTAAAATCATTACCAGTTACTGAAAACACTTGTGCAGGACAAAGTCAACACAATATTCACACACAGCCAAAAAATAAGTTACAGGCAGAAGCACTGCAGTGAGCTGAAACTAAACCTGAACCTGCATCCATCTCTCAGTAATCACCTCCAGCACCGTGCCAGCTTACAGTAAGCTACAACATGCACTGCTACCAAAAATAGCCGAAGCACAATCAGGGTCCACTTAGAAACTGGCTGCCATCAGCTGGCACATCTTCAGCTCCAGGCAGAACCACATTCACAGTGTGTTTTGTTGGCTACCACTGTGGTGTATTGCCAAGGATCCCTCTGTGTGTGGGAGGTGCTCTCCAAGTGTCATTGTATACCATAAGGAAGCAAGGAAAGACATCAAAGTGGATTTCTAACAGCTAAAGTACACGACTTTCCAGTTCCTATGTCTCTGACAGATGCAATGTCTCTGCAATCCTTCATGCCCAGACTTCCCACCAGAGCCAGTAAACAAAAGCCATGTGAAAAGCAGACAAAGGAATTCATATTGGGAATGAAACCGCCTCGTGGATAAGGACACCAGCTAAAAAAACAACACAGGCAAACCAACCAAACAAAAAAGACTTTTTTCAACCAAGTAGTTTGGGCTTCTCAAATTGAGAGTATGACCCTCAGAGAGTTCAGGCAACTCTCACCTGCACTACAACAGGGCTCAACCATGTAACAACAAGGAAATTTAACATGACTTTGGGAAGGTTCTTTGGAATCAAGGAGGATATGCTTAGAGGTAGGACAGCTCTCATTTACAAGAGGAAATACAGTAATCAGGAATAATACATGCAGCCCTTGGAGACTGTAGAAAGTTTGGATCAGCTTTCTGAAAACACACTCTTATTTAACAAGTTTCTCATCTTCTCACACACAATGTCAAAAGTACTCTCATTTGGAAAACCTTTAACAAAGGCTCCTCCCACTGCACCATGGCATACTTGGTCCCAGCTTACATAAAGCTGTCTACAGGTTGCAGTAAATGTATTGCCACTTACCGAAATCACACAGTCTGCCACTGGTTTCTTCAAAGCACTTTCTGAAGTCTCCTTCAGTTTGGCCAGTAACATTCCTGTGATCTGTTCAACTGCAAAGAGTCTCTCTTCATCAAGATATCTCACCTGAAACAGACAATTGTGATTCCATAATCAATCGTCTCAACTCTCAAGATGTGCAAGTTGGACATCGCTTGTAATGTTGAGAATGGAGAGTCAAGTTTAATACCAGACTCTAGACACAAATAACTCCACATCAACTGATGCTACAGATCTGAGCTACCTACAGCAAATATTACAACAGTTCAGGTAAAAATTGTTTTGTGGGAAACTTAACACCTCAGTTATCTCAAGACGCTATTTGCAATGATACACTATTTCTGTTGCTTGTGATTTTTTTTTTCATTTAAAAAACGACACATATAGAATCACAGTGTCCTAACACAAGCTGAAAATGAAGAGTTTTGGAGCAAACCCGAGGAGCATTTGCTTCCTACAAGGATTACTCAAGCACAAGAGGCAGGGAAGGTGAAATTCTAACAGTCCTATCCCGCTCAGGAAACACATCTGACTCCTCAGCCTTCCTGTGAGGCTCTGTGTCCTGAATTCCTGACAGGCTACTGTCTCTAGCAATTCCAAGCACTCCTGTGCAGGGAAAACCAGAAGGATGAGCAACAGCTATATTTACATTGGCAATTAAGTGTGATATGAACAGATTAACAAAACAAAACCTGCTCTGTGTTATGAAGCCCTCTCAAAAAGCAGCTCGAAGTACACAGAGGGTGACTGGGAAATCTGCTTCCAAAGTGCATTCCTGATCCAAATTAAAATGCTAAATGATAAACACATTCAGAAATTGAAGCCAGAAAGCCTGAACTCTGAGCACTTTTCAGCCATTTAGTTTGGAAGCAAATTACAAATATCTGGTTCAGATTTCATATTCAGAGCATTATCTTGCTGTCCTGAGACTTGGTCTCTGCATGTCTAAGACCTACCTCGGCTGGAAACCGCTAATCACACACTGTAATTTTTTTAATGTATTTGAACACATTTGAAGGTAAATCTAGGAGGGGAAGGTGACAAGCTGCCAATGGAAAGTACTGTGGAAAGCAAATACAACTGATGAGAAACCTCAATGGACATCTTGGATAAAGTACAGGTTTTATTTAGAGAAACAGGAATATATTTAGAGCTTTCCTAAGGAAAATTTAAGTCTGTTCATGCAGGAAGTGACAAAGGTCCGAATCTACCAACCGAAGTTACTTCGCCCAAAGCTTTAACTCACCTTCACTCCTACAGAGCCATTTGGCATCTTCTGAAGTTCATAGGGAAGTTTGGCCCTCTCAGCTTGTATGTAAGGATCTTCAAATGCTCTTCCATGCAGTTTTTTGAAACCATGTACAGCATTTTTTACATTTGTGACGATCTGTGGAAAACATAATTTAATTACCCATGACATGCAGGCTACACAGGACCATGCAGAAAGAACTCTTGTTATGCTGGGCTTAATGCACACACTGACCTGTGTCAAGCCCTACACATTCACTGGAAAGCAATGAATGCAGGGAGAGAAAGAAGCATCTATTTTCTAATCTGTGGCCTCCATTAAAAAAATTCCAATTTACTTCTCTCTGTAATACCCATTACTTTGCTGCCATCAATTTTCACTGTGCTTTTTATTTTAGAGGAACTTTCTAATACACTATACAATATTTGAGACCAAATGCTGTTGCAATGGCTGTCTGTAGGAAGAAATGAAGTTGCTACCTACATTAACCTTAAATGAACCTTCAACAAATGAACACATTTCACTTCCTTTGAAGTTCTCCTCTAGTTCAGATCCCAACCGGACATAAAGCCTCCCCACACCTGTTCTCTCACCGGTGTTTTAACCCAGTTACTTTAAGGACAGGCTTTTAAGCGAAGAAAGGGCCAGAACAAACAAACCCCAAGGAACGCAGCATTTAAGCTATCAAAAGAAACTACTCCAGGGTAATCTTGCCCAAGATGAACTAGTTTACTAGTCTAAACATCAAGATTCCCAAGTGGGAAGAAGACTGACAGGACACCTTCCCAGCAGCAAAGTTCAGGGGCTGAGCACAGATAAAAAGTTGCTCAGGATGAAAGCAAGACAGCCTGTGTATTTACATCAGGAGGGCTCTACTACCTTCACATCTGCCAGGCAAACTTCCAAATTTACACAACTCTAAGGGGAAGGAAGTCCTCAACATGCTAATGTGGTGCATGGATGCAAAGAAGGAGAGCAAGACCTGACCTATTTTGAATTTGTAGATTCATACAGGCTATTACAAATCTGACACGTTTGGTTTGGAGTTTTTTTTTCCCCCAAAGGGAGATTTTCCATTGCAAGTGAATTTACTGAGGGTCAGAGAAATTTTGCTTCTGTTCAAAGCTCCAAAATGAGATAGAACATTAAAATGCATTCACTTCACGTTACAAGCAACAGCCAGTATTTCTACCAAACTCTGTTCAACTTCAGCTTTTCTGAAGCATAAGCACACTATCCCATCCCAACCCCAGTAGAGGTTTAATTATGAACCCTGTTCCTGCTGCCATAAGTAAGCAAGAAAATAGTATTATTTTACTGGGGAACAAACAAGATTTTCTGTTCCATTTTTTTCCCCACCCTGTATGACAAAACAATGCAGAAATACTGTTTCAATTTTAATACAGGAAATATATTATGGAAGCAGCAACTACTACTGTGAAATGTATGCTTAGTACAGAAAATTCACTTAAAAACAGAAAATTATCAACTTTATTAATTACTTTTCTTCCCACAGTTCATCAGGAGATAATGGAAGTTTGTGATCCATTTACCTGGCTCTTTGCTGCATTCCCAATGGCTCGGGTCTTGGATCCTAAAGATACACATGCTCTAAGTAAAAACAGGAGAAAAAAAATCAGCTTTAAAAGAAAACATCATAAAATATTTCCATGGTACGTTAAAACAGCCACAAAAATTCAAGTAGCAGAATGTGGACATAGCGTTTAACAGCATTATGCATGAAGCACCAGAACTTTAAGTGGAATTCTAGTTATTCTTTGCAAATTAGTTTAGAAACTGCAATTGTTGTCGCTGTAATTGCACATAGGGAATTCTGTAAAAGCTTACATATTCTACAGATCTTATAATGAAGGAAAGGCATGAATAGTCACTTTTGGGTCACAGGTAACTGTCAAAAGAAACCTGTGACACTTAATTTAAAAACCTGAAATTTACCAGTCAGGTTTTCTTGACTCAACAACCCTTGAGTCTGATAGGACCACATTCACACTGCAAGAACCCTTAGCAACAATCCTAAAACAGTAACTGGAAAAAACCCCTGAACATCTGAGCTCAGGGGAGCTGAACAGCCCCACAGGCTGCTGAGCACTGCTGTAAATGAGGACTACATGCTGCAAACAGGCAAAAGGGGAGACATCTGGGAACAGCTCCCAGGGCTTTGGAAGCCCTAATGCAGCCCACAGCTCCTTGCTGCTTCTTGTATCACCACTGAACTCCCCTTTGGCTCAGCAAACGCTGCCCCAGGTCCCAGTCACCATCTGGCCCCCCTCACCACCGCCTTTGGAAATGATGGTTTCTGCTCCAAGTGACTATCACCATACCTTCACATTACAGAACTGAAATAGAACTCTGCCCCAAAAGGGACTGAATCTGGCTAAAACCATTCAGGAGTAAATAACAGAGACAACCCAGATTTCATATGGTTCAAATTTAATTGTCTAACGAAGGTATAAAGGTCACTATAGCAGATTGCTTCCTGCCTCTTCTCCATCATTGCTACACCGTGGGCACTGCAATTTGATAGTATCCTCTAGCAACCTCTTCTCTGTGACACCACACTGAACATGCAAAACCTCCACATTTCACTGGTGCAAGCAGACAAGGCACTGCCCTACATTTTCAGCCATGTAGTTCAGCTTTCACAAACAGCTTGTACCATTTTTAATGTCACAACGCTACAGTTCCTAACCATGCCTTGTGATAATTAATGAAACTCAGAACAAACAGCACTTCACAAAATAAGCAAATGGTTAACAAACTAATGCCATTGTATCGTACCTTTTCAGTGTAGGAATCTGACTCTGCTGATGGACAGAATTACTGGCACACACCCCACGCAGAGCATGAAGCATCAGGTCAGAAGCTACTTGACCCACCACAGCTCCTGCCATAATTTACTTCAATTACTCACTTCCAGCACAGAGGGATGGATGGTTTCTTCCTCCCTTGGCTGGGAAGCAGCAATGTGAAAAAATGAATGCGCTCTCCTTGGCTCCAAACACTTCAGCAGTATCCAAGACAGCCCTCTAGGAAGAACATCCACCCTAAGGATACAAGGACACTGAATTTCTTCTCCCACCACCACCCTCAGCCTGCTTCGAGGAAAGATGTGGAGCAGTATGCAGACTTTACTAAAGGTAGCAACTCTCTTCACCAGAAGGACATTTCAATCCTCTCCCTGCACTGTTTTGAAGAAGATGCTACTGCATGATCTCAGTTACAGTATGTGATCACATTAATCACATGGGGTCTGAAAAAAGTTACTAAAAAATTATGAGCTATCGATTGGCTGTTTTTTTCCCAAACCCACAGTGGTGAAGCAGAGCACCTAAAGGGCCATTTGCCATGAGTTTAACATGCCGGGAGCACTGGAAACACGTACAACAGATTGGCTGGAGTTGCCAGTTCAGAAAAAAGCAAGTATCAGTTAACTTCCAAAGAGATACAAGGGCCAAAAGCCTTAAAATATACAAGTTCTACTGAAATGGATGGCTTAATGGCAGTCTTTTTCCTTTCTTTCTAAAAATATTTGTGCTAAAGCTTCCAAGATGATACACATCTCACAAACACTAACAATCCCAAGCATTAGATTACAGAATGTACATTTCAGGCAAATATTAACAAAGGACCACCTGAATGTTTTAACAAACTGGGGCACTGGATTTATGACTTAAAAAAGCTGTGTTAAACTGTGGTAATACAGATCTTCCCTAAGTCTACACTGCTTTTGTGTCTGTACACTGAAGTACCCTCACACTAACACAGCATCCGAGCCAGCTCCAAAGCTGGAATCTGACTGCACTGATGAACCTTGCCCAGGAAGAGACCAGCCACGGCTGCCCTATCTTTAGGCCCTATCCCAGGATCTTTACATGGCTTAAAACCAGCACACTGCACGTGAAAGGGGCTACTGGCTTGTCCAGGTATTTTTACACAGTGCTACACAGACACAGCAAACATTAACGCTTTGGATTCCTCCGAGTAAGTCACAAGTATTTGGGACGTCTCCAATCCCTGTTAACTATTAGCTAACTTAAGTATCTGAATGATGTAAGTACCTGTATAGCAACATTTAAATAAGGAGTTCATTTACTGTGTTGCTACGTGCAACAAGAAGGAAAGTTTTGATAATTCAAGAGTTAGATCTGCCTGCATCACTCGAATCCTGTCTGAAGTAAAGGTTTAGCTACTGTGGTAACCTTACATAACAGGAACAAACTTGTAACATTTCTATCGGCCTTTCTTCGGTTTGCCTCAAGACAACAGCGTTAGAAAGGACGAGTTCTCTTGTACTGCTACACTTTGAGACAGAGAAGGCCAAGGAAAACGTCACTTTAAGTATACATGTACTCCAGAAGCTGTAATTGCCAACTTGAACCTCTTTCATAATCACTTTGCAAATATCTTGAGAGAACAGTTAATTAGACACTTATGTGAAAAATACCAAAATGCAGGGAAGCCTTCCTGCAAAGAACACACTCCAAGACTAGGTAAGAATAATAAAGGGGAAGGAAACTGCAGCTGCTTGAGGATTCTCTGGACAACAACTGCATGGCATTCCTTACACTCAATGTGAAAAGTCCCTGAATTTCAGTTCTTACGAAAGGTGCACAAGGATAATGACTTCTTGAGAGTTAACGTGACAAGTATATTTTTCTAAAGAGCAAAAGGAATTTTAAACAGTATTCCCGTTAAAACAGACACTATGCATTTTGGCGCTCAATTTCTTCGCACTTCTAAAAACCAACTTTTTAGACAGCAAACCAACACCTGCGTTTCTCTGAGATCAAAAGGACAGCAATGCCGAAGTTCCTACAGCCTCACACAGCAAAACCAGCTTTCTCTGTTGGCTACAAGTTCCTTTCACAAATGGAAGGGCCGTCCAACCCTCGATTTTTATGAGTGTTACGCAAATTCCCGAATTCTCCTTGAAAATCACGCGCAGATAAGGGCTGTGGAAGCCCTGGCCGTATCCCATAGAAACAGAGGAGCAGAATCTCCACCTCCTCTTGCGCATCCCCCCACCAGAGCCGCTGCCCGCTGCCCCCCCGCTGCCCGCCGGCCCTCGCTGTGCCCCGGCCGGCAGATGCGGAGCAAGCAGGGACAGGTTTAAGGAGAGGGAACTCATCGCGCCGCTTCCCTGTCTCCCCGGTGAATCAACCTCCTCCTCCTCCGCCTCCTCCCCAGTCTCGCCGCCGCTCCATCACCTCATTGCTAATGGGAAGGCTGCCAGGCGCCCCGGGGCCGGGGGGCACACACGGGCTGCACCGGGACCCGCGGCTGCCCCAGCCCAAACGCGTGCCCGGGGCAGCGATGAGCGGCACGGCGCGGGGCTCCAAGGGCACGCCGAGCCGGGGCACACCGCACAGGAGCGCTGCCCGGGCAGCCCCCGCCTGCTCCCGGGAACGGCCACCCACCCATCCCTGGCTGCATCCCTGGGTCCGTGCAGCCGCCCCCCGGACTCACGGGGTGCAGCGGTCGCTGTACTCGTTGGCGATGGTCTCGATGCCGCCGCTCCGCGCCACGCCGATGTAGCAGGTGAGGAAGCCCAGGTCGATGNGGCACACCGCACAGGAGCGCTGCCCGGGCAGCCCCCGCCTGCTCCCGGGAACGGCCACCCACCCATCCCTGGCTGCATCCCTGGGTCCGTGCAGCCGCCCCCCGGACTCACGGGGTGCAGCGGTCGCTGTACTCGTTGGCGATGGTCTCGATGCCGCCGCTCCGCGCCACGCCGATGTAGCAGGTGAGGAAGCCCAGGTCGATGCCCACCACGGACATGGCTGCGGCTCCGCCGGGGCTGGGCAGGGCAGCGGGAGCGGCGGCCCCTCTGCGGAGCGCCCGCACACCCNCATCCGAGCCAGCTCCAAAGCTGGAATCTGACTGCACTGATGAACCTTGCCCAGGAAGAGACCAGCCACGGCTGCCCTATCTTTAGGCCCTATCCCAGGATCTTTACATGGCTTAAAACCAGCACACTGCACGTGAAAGGGGCTACTGGCTTGTCCAGGTATTTTTACACAGTGCTACACAGACACAGCAAACATTAACGCTTTGGATTCCTCCGAGTAAGTCACAAGTATTTGGGACGTCTCCAATCCCTGTTAACTATTAGCTAACTTAAGTATCTGAATGATGTAAGTACCTGTATAGCAACATTTAAATAAGGAGTTCATTTACTGTGTTGCTACGTGCAACAAGAAGGAAAGTTTTGATGATTCAAGAGTTAGATCTGCCTGCATCACTCGAATCCTGTCTGAAGTAAAGGTTTAGCTACTGTGGTAACCTTACATAACAGGAACAAACTTGTAACATTTCTATCGGCCTTTCTTCGGTTTGCCTCAAGACAACAGCGTTAGAAAGGACGAGTTCTCTTGTACTGCTACACTTTGAGACAGAGAAGGCCAAGGAAAAAGTCACTTTAAGTATACATGTACTCCAGAAGCTGTAATTGCCAACTTGAACCTCTTTCATAATCACTTTGCAAATATCTTGAGAGAACAGTTAATTAGACACTTATGTGAAAAATACCAAAATGCAGGGAAGCCTTCCTGCAAAGAACACACTCCAAGACTAGGTAAGAATAATAAAGGGGAAGGAAACTGCAGCTGCTTGAGGATTCTCTGGACAACAACTGCATGGCATTCCTTACACTCAATGTGAAAAGTCCCTGAATTTCAGTTCTTACGAAAGGTGCACAAGGATAATGACTTCTTGAGAGTTAACGTGACAAGTATATTTTTCTAAAGAGCAAAAGGAATTTTAAACAGTATTCCCGTTAAAACAGACACTATGCATTTTGGCGCTCAATTTCTTCGCACTTCTAAAAACCAACTTTTTAGACAGCAAACCAACACCTGCGTTTCTCTGAGATCAAAAGGACAGCAATGCCGAAGTTCCTACAGCCTCACACAGCAAAACCAGCTTTCTCTGTTGGCTACAAGTTCCTTTCACAAATGGAAGGGCCGTCCAACCCTCGATTTTTATGAGTGTTACGCAAATTCCCGAATTCTCCTTGAAAATCACGCGCAGATAAGGGCTGTGGCAGCCCTGGCCGTATCCCATAGAAACAGAGGAGCAGAATCTCCACCTCCTCTTGCGCATCCCCCCACCAGAGCCGCTGCCCGCTGCCCCCCCGCTGCCCGCCGGCCCTCGCTGTGCCCCGGCCGGCAGATGCGGAGCAAGCAGGGACAGGTTTAAGGAGAGGGAACTCATCGCGCCGCTTCCCTGTCTCCCCGGTGAATCAACCTCCTCCTCCTCCGCCTCCTCCCCAGTCTCGCCGCCGCTCCATCACCTCATTGCTAATGGGAAGGCTGCCAGGCGCCCCGGGGCCGGGGGGCACACACGGGCTGCACCGGGACCCGCGGCTGCCCCAGCCCAAACGCGTGCCCGGGGCAGCGATGAGCGGCACGGCGCGGGGCTCCAAGGGCACGCCGAGCCGGGGCACACCGCACAGGAGCGCTGCCCGGGCAGCCCCCGCCTGCTCCCGGGAACGGCCACCCACCCATCCCNCGGGAACGGCCCCCCCCCCATCCCTGGCTGCATCCCTGGGTCCGTGCAGCCGCCCCCCGGACTCACGGGGTGCAGCGGTCGCTGTACTCGTTGGCGATGGTCTCGATGCCGCCGCTCCGCGCCACGCCGATGTAGCAGGTGAGGAAGCCCAGGTCGATGCCCACCACGGACATGGCTGCGGCTCCGCCGGGGCTGGGCAGGGCAGCGGGAGCGGCGGCCCCTCTGCGGAGCGCCCGCACACCC
>VXBX01008578.1:299906-332505 GCA_013400415.1 Scytalopus superciliaris
GGAGCGCCCGCACCCCCAGCAGCGGGGGCGGGCCGGGGCGGAGCTTCCAGAAGGATCTGGAACGGCAGGGAGGGAGGCGGGCAAGGGGCGGGAGCGGGCGGGGAGCGGCCCCGCCTCGGCGCTGCGGCGGCGCCGCCCTCAGGGGCAGGGCCACCACGGCAATTAGTGCCCGGCGGTAATTGGCGTCATTAGCGCGGCCGGGCCGCGGGCAGGCACCGCAGGGCGGCCCCGGAGCCCCCCCGGCTCCTGCAGAGCCCGGCGTGGGAGGGCAGGGCAGGGCAGGGCCGGGCAGGGCAGNGGGGCGGGCACTGAACTCGGAGCCGGGGCCGCTGGCGCCCCCTGCTGGGCACCGACAGACATAACAGCCTGACCCCCCGGCGGCTCCCGCTGCACTTACCCCCGGCATTTGGGGTATCGCTCGCAGTATTTGGGCACCGGAGCCCTGCGAAACAAACTCGCAGGCTGGAAAAGCTCCCTGAAGTGTTTATTTGGCTTCTAAAAATGACACCTCGGTTCCACGGAGCGATGTGACGTCTCTGTGACACAGCATGTGACACGGCACTGCAATTTTGTTCTGCTGGAGAGACTAAAAATAAACACTAAACCACTAAACTAGTTTAGCATCCCCTGGCAAGAGGTTTGATTGTCTCTCCATTTGTTACAGTTTCAGTGGTCTACTATACAACCAGAATTTTCCTAAAACCTCCAGAAGCAAGAGAAACCATTGTTACCCAGAATGATATGTAAGACAGCTACTGTAGACATGTTAACTACCTCATTTTACTTGCTACTATTGGGATCAGAAAGGCAAACCAGGTCCAGTCCCATCTGCAGCAGACAGGGAGATGGATCCCAGCTCCAGCTTCTGCTCTTTCCAGCCCTGTTGCAAAGCCAGTGATCCAAGGCATTGCAGCACCACCTGAGGATGGCTCCTGACGGAACAGAAACTCAGGCCAAGAGACTGTGTGCAAATGCTCCCGTGTGCCTGTGCAATCTCACTGAGCTAGGCCCAGCTGAAATTGTGCAAATGGACCAGCAAGTGCCAGTGGACTTTTTATTTCCTTTGTCAAGAGCTGGAGGTGAGAACATAAGCAGGGTAAGCCAAACTCTTTAGAGTGTTTTGTAAGAGCCTGGTTTGTGTGCCTCAGTGCCACAACACCCAGCCTGTGAGCATGAACAAAACTCAAGTCAGATCAGCCACAGACTCGCCTGAGCATCTCTCCCCTCCTGTCACCTACTGCCACTGTGGCAATCTTGAAATTGGGGCTGTCCGGGTCATTCCAGTTCTTGGCTCAGGAACTGCATCTGATTTTTTAGCAGCTAAAAAAAATATTTGTACAAACTCCATGAGCTAAGGGTTTCATGGGAAACTTAATGGCTGGGGAGACATGTTGGGAATGCTGCTGGCCTTAAGTTCTTTGAAACCAGACATTTACATAAAGGCCTCCTAAATGCTTCTTTCAGACTCTTAAGTTATCAATACTCCACAAGGTTTGGTTTATTTTTCTTTTCCCTACTGAAAATTATTAGCTCGGAAATGAAGAGTCTCCTCATTTATGTACATGCTAAGATTTATCCTCAATACCGAGTTAAGCCATTTTAAATTTTCTCAAGAAATACTGTATTAAGTGTTCCAAGCTTTTCAGTACCTGGGTCTCTATATTTTTGGGCTATGTTTTGGCTTAAAATGCTGCCAGCCAGAGGAGAGCCTTCTCCATGTTGCCTGAGAGATGGGACAGGGAGAAAAGTAAACAGCTGTATTTCTTAATGTCAATTTAAAAAAAGCCCACCAACATAAACTCCTTGTACTTTAAAATACCACGAAAATACATCAACAGGCACAAAATGAGTTTTCTTTTTACTGTGGTTCACGCAGAAGCTGCCCCAGGCAGATCCATACACGCACTTCCCATGGGCTCTGCTCACAGCCCAGGGAAGCTGCTGTTACCTGGATATATTCAGGGACAAGGTGTCATTTACAATTCAAGATGCATAACAGTATGAATAAAATGGAAACAGTGAGAATTTTAAACAAGAGGCAAGTAAGTATTTTCTTGGATTCATTATCTTTCCACAGTAAAAAACACTAAGGAACTTTTTTTCCTAATGTTTTGCTTACTCGAAGGGAGCGATCTTTTGCCTAATAAATATTTATCTGGTGTCATGCTGTGTTATCTGGTTCCAATGGCTAAATTTAGACAGGCTGTGATCCTTCTTCTGATGCTTCTTTTAAGCTCCACTGGGCAAGTAGAAGGCTTAGGAATTAAACGAGGTCACTCCAGTCCTAAGGGTGCTCTGAATTGTTTCAATGCTATTAAAACTTACACAGCTCATTTTTTTTTTCTTCTTTAGTATCACTGAGATATTGTTATACCAAGTAGATTGCAGTTCATTACTGATCAATAGAGTCCTCTAAAACATAATAAGGGCTGTATTAGGAACCAACTGGTTTTTGTCTTCACTAGTGAAAAACATGTACACTTTTTTTGGGAGAGATGAATCCAAATCCCTCTCTGTATGTCAAATTCTACTGGAGAGAAAATACTTTTTTTTTTATTTAATAAGTTCATGTTGAAGTTTTACCTTACATTAGCTACATCTGAAATCAAATCCACCTGCAATGTCAAGGTAAGGTTCTCCACAATGGCAGAACGACAATCTTGCCTACTTCAGGCCATTGTGATACACACATATAAAATATATATTCACATAATCAATATAAGTAAGTGCAGTAACACACCTAAAAACCATTTAACATTTTGTTTTGAATATATGCAAATGAAAGGCTATCTGGTAATGGTTATTACTGCTTAGCTGACAGAAGCAAACTTTGCTGAACGCAGCAAATGTAGTGTGCCTGTTATTTTGGAAAGCTATTCCATCTGGAAAATACAATTTTAACTGGAAAAATAAAAGGTGCTATATTTAATTCAGGGCCTCCACTTGGATCAGAATAAACAGCATGATAAAGCATTGTTAAAAATCATACTAATCAGCTTCACCTGTACCTGCAGCTTCAGAACTGCATGAATGAAACAGGGATCCCCCACAAAATATATAAACTCTCACAGTCTCATATTTTGTGTTAGTAAACCTGTTATCTTATTCTGTATGACTATAATTTATGTTTTAATAATCTTGGTTATGTTCTCTGTCCTAGTGGTAAGTTAATTACCAGGACTTACGAGTAATGCAGCATGAACTGCAGGCTCGCTGCTCAGGGAGCAGATACAACAGAATCTGAACACAGTGAAATCATATTTAGTCCAGAAGGAAGATGTCAGTGGTGCTCAGGGTGAAAGCTTCAAGGTCTCTGTTCTTCAGGACAGATTACCAGAGGCATGCAGGCATTATGTAAGAATTGAAGTATCCCTGGGAATTTTTCAAATTCCCTAAGCAAGTTCTATGACATTTCTTTTCACAACCTGGAATACAGAGAGAAGGAATTCTTGAAACAAGCGTACACTTTGGAACTAACAACTCCTTTCTATTATCACATGGCAAAACTTCCTCAGGGATGCAGGGAACAAAGTCCCGATTTTCCACGAGCATTTTTGTGGGATTTTTTATTTCTTGTTTGAGGATGATCTTCACAGCAATAATTTATTTTACTGAATGTACTTCTCATGCTACTGAACTACCTAGTAAAATTACCTAATAGTTAGCAACAAGATCCACCATTAATTGCTAATAATTCCCCGTCATATCCATTACAAGTGACTTCCATGATCAGTAACTCTCAGCTTGTACTGAGCTTTGACTATTTCTGATTGTGACTCGCACCTGAAGAGCAGCTGTGCCACAGAGTATTTCTCTACCTGCATGGGATGAACTAATAAGGCATATTCTTCTCCCCACAAACCTGTCTTGTTCCAAATACAGCTTCTGAGCAGAAAAAAGAAAACAGATCCTGAGTTTCTACTAAAAGCTGTCACCGAGCTGTGAACTGAATGTACCTTTACAAAACAAAAGTGGAAGCCTCACAAATTCTGTAAAATGTATGTCAAATCCAGGAGATAAGAAGTACAATTTTGATCAATTTTGTTGTTAAACCTACTGTAAAATGACTTAGCTCTTCCGTAATAGTTTGTGGGGCACAAATAACTGGAAAGAAAAGCTGTAACTAACACACTCTTTAGTTCATAACAAATACTTAGAAATTCATGATAAATATTTCAAATATGCTCAGTTTTGTTTGTAAAAGCCACCTTAATGGTGTTATAACATTCAAAATAGAAGGATTGGTGTCCTGAAATACCAAACCCCTGGTACAGATCACAAGTCCATCTGTCTTTGCAATTTTAATAATACAGTCACCAGGCTCCTGGAACTGTTGCTCATCAGTATCCAATAAAGAAATTGATGCATAGTTATGCATTACAGACACCCTCCTTTTTAGTACAAACTTGCACAACTACAACATTTAAACATAGTAGATCCTTGTTTTGTCCCCTTATTAACAAAGCATAACAGAGATATCAAGACATGTGGAGGGGTGAACACAGTTTATTCAGAGAGTGATTCCCATTTGCTGAAACACTTTCAGGTCAAGTAACTACCCTGCCAATGTTCTTATTCAGGAGAATCCTTACGTATGAATTGTCTTGCCCTTTCTCTGCGTGCTGGTTTAAAGGCAAACCGGTGGGAGAAATGAACTCGAGAGAGATTACAAGTCGGAGTTACAAGTTACTAAAAAGATGACAATAAATACAATGATACAGAGTAAAAACTGGTTTTAACCCACAAAACCAGATGTATAACCCAGCACATGACCCCTCAGGCTGGGTGTGAAGGTGCTGATGCCTCCCCAGAGGGGAGTTAGCACAGCTGAGTCACTGGTGTGAAGACAGAGACACTCTCCTGTCTCCCAGGGCTCTTTAACACCCAGCTTGCAGCCTGAGGGGTCAGGTGTGCCCTGGGCAGCTGCTGCAAATGATCCATTATTAGCAGTTCATGAGAAATGACACAGAGGGTGTAGAATGCACAGCTTTGGTTATACCCACACAGTGATAAACTGGTCCTGGCCCCTGTAACTGGGACACTCTGGAAAGGAATTTTCTCTGTAATACCATGCTTTCACTTCCAACCCACACAGTCTTACTCGTATTTATGGGAAGTGTTACTTGTTTCAGCTTTTCCATATAGTGGAACACCAGTGGAACTGTGACAACGTTAAAAAAAAAATCCACATTTTGAATCTGTAGATTTTTCATCTGTTTCCAGCTCTTAGGATTCTCTATAGGTGAAAACACGGCAAACCAGCCTTTGAGGGAAGAACTACAAACCAAACACCTTCTTAAACTGAAGGTCTCACAGAATTGTTGATTCAGCCCAAGAGGGCAGAGAGAGCAACAGGTGAAGCAAAGCAGTCAGTTCCTGGAATAACCTTGCACAGCACAGACAGCAGCTGGAGTTAACCTGTCCCACTGCAGGCAAATCAGGAAAGCCAACAGCCACAGATATTTTCTCTCTCCTGCAAAGCCTTCCAGACTCTGTCTTCAGGAAATTAATTTTACCTATTTGAATCAATGAAACATATCTAGAGACATAAAATCCCCAAAATCTTTGTTGAAAATCTTCAGTTGATATTCTTGATATAAAACAAAGATGGTCATTAACTCTTTAAATTAGACACCCCATACAACCATAAGTTAGCAAAAAATAAACTCCTCTAATTTCTGCATTCAAAGCTGGCAAAATTCAGTTAAACTTTTCCCTACAGAATGTAATAAACCACAAAACTTTGAGGGCTGTGCTATAGCACTGTTGCCAGAGAATCTTTTGCTCACCTTGCTCCTCTTTGAAGATTCTACATTTCTTATTACCTTTATGCTTGCAATTGCATATTAGTAAATTTTTAAGTAACAGAATACTGTTTTATATTGGTCTACCTCTAAAATGAAGTAAATATAAATACCTGAGGGCACATCAGGTAAAACTGGAACTGCCACTTCAGAGATTTCACTTACAAAATAATCAAGAAACATGGAGTAATTCCTATATTGGGGTATTTCCAAGTTTCCACTTGTAAAAGCTAATCCCGGTAGTAGCATAAAGTAGAAGAATAACGGTGTTGGCTTAAACTACATCACAGCTACCTCTTGTGTAGTAAATGCAGACCATGTGGATGTACCCAAAATCACTTTTTATTTGCTGGTTCAGTAACAACATTACAGCTGTTGTATCCCATTCCTTATCCTGAACAAAACATGTAAGAAAGCACCCAAAGATCCTGAGCTTCAGCAATTGTTATGCCACTTTGCTAAATACTACAATTCTAAGGAAATTAATGTTGAATGTTATTCATGGAATGTTTCTAAAATTTGAGTCATACACATGGTAAGCCATCTGGAAGCATTTCCAGGAGACAGGAGATTTGAAGAACTATAAACAGTGTTATTTACATAATGCATGTTTTACTTTTTCCACTGCAAGGAAAGAAAGAAATAAAACCACCTTAAACTCTTTACATAGAAAATGACTGTAATTGAAAAAGGACTGTTTAAGAATTTGCAGGCGATACAAGGAGATTAATCAAACTTTAAAGACTGACAGAATTTCTCCTGCTCAGCACTACCAGAAAAGTCTGTGGCAAGAAAAGTTTCTGGCATTACAGTAAAGAACTGTCAACAAGAGAAAGCACAGAACACTGCATTTTTGTTTAAATTATCAAAACGTAACCAGAGAAATCCTAAAACAGGTAACCTAAAACAGAGACAAGTGAAGCAGATTTTCCATCTCTTTTCATATTAAATTAGATATGAAGAACTTATTTTCCATTCTGCTGATACAAATGGATTTTATGTAATTTGCCAAATGCCTCTATCAACATTTTGTATTCCAAGACCAGGATTTCTTCTAATTAATTCCATGGGTGTCAACCTCTGTGTCTTTCAAGAATCCATCTGAATGAAGGGACATCTACATGCACCTCACAAAGTCATTAGAGATCAAACCCCAAGTTTTATTACTTTATTCCTTAAGCTACACAGTAAGCCATGATGACTCCTCTTCTTGTTAGAAAACAAACTCATTACAAAGCTGTATCCATATACCACCACTAATTACCAACCCATGCCCAGGGAAAGAACTGCACAGCTCTTGGCCAGATCTAGTTTGTTCATTCAACACAATTAATATGCAAATGGTTATTTACCTGTTTTTCTTTATGCACTTTGGACATGAAAGTCTGTTTGTATTTGTCTTTCAAAGCAAAGTTTAGGGCCTGTGTTTGGAAATACTGTGTGACATTTGCTAAATCACCAATGCCAAAAATCCTACAGAGGAAGAAATGGCTCTTTAAAAATAACGCAAAATTTAAAATTTCCTAAGTTTATACTACACCAGGTATGTTGTACAATATCTCTTCTATTTAGTATGATCTGCAACAAAGGCCCAAAACGTTCCTTTTCAGGTCCTTTCTTTTTCAAGCACTTGGTTTTGGCAATTTGAATTTATTCTGACACCAAGAGTGCACGAATTTGGTGTCAGCACAAGAAAATATCAAACTGCGAGCAAAACATCAGGAATAGTGAGAAATAGCTTTGATTTTCAACTTCCTTAGTTCATACATTTCTAAGTCTAGGGATACCTCTGGAAAGTGCATGGTAGCAGAGTATTTTAGAGGAATGTGTAGAAATTGCTCTCCTGAAGCATTCTACAGCAAAGTAACCTTGTTTGAACACAAGGATCTAGGTAAGTTAGCTGCCCTCTTTTTGAGACATTTAAATATCCTCTTTTCAGCATTCACACAATATAGGCCGGCCTTTAAAAGGTAAAATTGTCCTTTTCCATACAGACACACATTTCTGTGCTAAAAGCAGTGCAGCAAGGACAGCTTTTCTAGATGTTCATTCTTCTATTTACTATGAAATCTAATATCCAAACCTCACATATTTTAGACTTTTCAAAGGTGCTGTTCAGATGCCATCCATACAATTATATATTTTGATTTTTCAGAGTCAATCTCACATCACTTAATTTACAGACGGGGAACAAATCTAACACAGTACTGATATAACTCAGTCTTGTAAGTCTCAAAGTGAAATAGTATTGCTCACGTGCCAGGAACCATAAATTCTGGAGAAAGCTGATTAACAAAATCTTCAATCATGTGCTTAATCTTCAGGCCAAGGACTTTTGCTGCTTGGAACTAAAGCAACTGTTGAGTGACCAAGACAGGCTGTCAATCACTCCATGAGAATGGGCTCTTACAAGCATTTGATTGACTATTTTAGAACTACTGACAGTTGTAGCTTACCAGTGAAAACAAGATCCCAAGGTTTGGTCATGAGAGCCTGTGGAGCTGAATTTACTTTCCTGAACACACAAACTTTTTGATCCTGTTGTTCGAAATGCAACTCTGGTCATGCATTTTATGAAAAGCACGTAGAAACAGCAGAAAGAAAAATAAGTGCACTGTTGACATGGAACACGATGAAATGTGCAGATGACCGATCTAAATGTGCCGGCAGGGGATAAAAAGACCCCCAAATCTTACATTTTAAACCAAACTTAAGTACAAAAAGCTTTAGGAGCAGCTGGTCTGTAATTTACAAATATCATCATAATTTATAGGAAAGGTGAATTTTGTAGAAGAATCCTGACTTTGCAAACATCTTGCCTGCTCTTGCCTTACTTGGATATAACCGAGCAGGTTTCACAATACCCAGCTGAAAACTGTAGGAGATTTAACTAAATAAATTATGGTTAAATACACAAAAGAGAAAATATGTGAACTAAAAAAAAAAACAGAATAATGCTTTACTGTTCTTTAACAAATATACATTTTTATTAAGAAATTAGGAATATAAAATAAGCCAAGTCCATGCAGAAGTCTTAAAACCATCTTCCCTATCCCCTACCTTTCTTTGTGTCTTCAAAATTGCATTTTAACAAACATAAATGTCATTAATAGTTAAAACTCATGAAGTCAAGTAAAACATCAACCACACTCCAGTCCTTGAGTGTGTAGGAGAGCAAACTGGCAAAAATAATTAACCACTAGTTTTGTAAGGCTAAGTGCCACGAATTGTCTAAGAGATTTCTTTCTGTGTTGATAAACACAACCCTACTGAAAACATTCAGTATTTTCAAGGCCCTTAGAGGTGCAAAATTTTAACTAACTGGAAAACTTTTTTCCCTTCATCACCAATTGCCAGATGTTCAGAGAGTACTTTGAGGATCAGCTTATCATTTTTCATTGCATATTGTGCACTGACAGCAATGACTGTACAAGTTATGTAACATTTTCATATAATAAAGTTACGATCAGGATAAAAAATGTGACAGTATATAAAAGGAGGAACTTTGGTTCTCTGAAATATTTTTAAGTATTTGATTGATGAGATTATTAGAATCGCCACAGAAGTTTCACCTATGTCATACCACAACATATTTATGTTTTCTAAAGCATTTCAAAGATACACCATGGGTGGGTACCCAAGTTGAGATAATTTCCCTTTATATTGAATACTTTATAGAAATAACATGGCCCTGAAGGATGGCTGGCTGAGTGTCCAGGAAGCTCATCTATGTAATTAAGCCAAAGGACAGTTTAAAGGCCAGTTCAACAGCAGCTTCTGTGACTGAGTCATGAAAACAGACATAACACTCCTGAGGTTTTGGATGCAGAATGAGTCTCCTGGGGGAAAAAAAAAAAAACAAAAAAAAAAGAAAATCATCAGACTTGTTAATTTTTTTTCCCCCTCCTTAAATGATGAATTCTGGTTGTACCTCAAGGTTTCAGTAAGAAGTTAAAACCAGTCGTTGTGTAAGACAGCTGGCAAGTTTCAGTGTCTCTCCTGCATTTAATTTTTAAATCAAGTTATTTTCTGCTCAGTTTTCTCAAGGCTGTGTACGGAAAAAATCTTCAGGTTTTCAGGATCTGTTTCTGTGGTACTGGCAGGTTTGCAGCAATCCAGGTTTCTGTCTACAAACTGCAATCAAGGTCCTTGGGAGCAAACCCCAGCATTCAAAAAGTTACTCATTTTTAAACTTAATACATCGGGATAGGTACATTCCCACACACTAATCCAATGAGCTTCCTTAGGGAAAGAGCTACAATAGGAAAGCTGTTAATATCTGTGCAGAACCTTGTGTAGCATTATAATGACTTTTTAAATGGTATCAACAGTAGCATAAACATTTTTAAAATATTTAAATTAAAGATTTTCATATTTTCACGCCAGCTGCAGTTATGTACATTCCTGGTGGGAAACAATTGCCTTTCTTTTTTCTCTTTCAACATCTTCTCTCTCCTCTGCAAAGGCTTCCAGCTCCATGCTGTTTTCACACTGGCACGGTGCTCTCCTCAGTTAAAGGTGCAACTTCACACCAGTGCAACTCCCCAGTCCCAAATTAAAGCTACCTCAGTCAGTCTGCTCAAGCATTTCTGTGATGTGCTACAGTTAAATTTATTCTTCAAGAGTACAATGGCATACTCAAAATTAAAATTTGTCTTTAAACTTACCCCACAACCCAGTAATTCATCATTGGTGGTGGTTTCTTCTGGTCAGTCCAGTTATCAGGAGAGCACTCAAACAAAACTCCATGTTCTCTTACCAGACCTGGGTCCTCAGCTGCCTTACTAAATTCTGAAATCCTACTGCCTGCCTTTTCCTTTTTCTGTAAAACAATTGATGAAAGTTTAGAAGGGAATGAAACTAGCAAATATAACTATGTGATTTCATCAGGACTCTGATGAATGACACTGCTGTCAAAAAGCCAAGCTTAGAAGATGTATCTAATTTTCTTACACGATCCTTCTCTCCACAGTTTTGTTACTTTGGCATCAAAAGGCTCTTCCATTGTTACACAACTTGGAGTGAGACACATACTCCTTTTTTTGACACTTTTTTCCTTCTAGCTGAATAATTCCTTCTCTAGTAAGACATCTGAGATAATACAGCTCCTTTTAAAAAGTGTGTTGCAACAGCTAAAATCCTCATCTTTCTTTCTCAGTGTGCCTCCCTAATTAAGAACTGTGATAGTAAAAGTCAATTGAATAAACTTGGCCAAGCAGGAATTTCTTTTGGTAAATAAACAGCTGAAGCACTTTGCTCAGAGCATTTTCTTACTCTTACTCAGTATAAGGGCATAAGATGTATAGAAAATATATTTTTGGTTTATACAAAAGAGCCATGTTTTATACAAAGCTTTTGAATAAACCTTACAAGTTCTAATTCATCTCTGGATCTGCAAATGAAACTCCTATGGCAATCAGTTGCTTCAAAGGTGAAATAAAAGGTTTTCTTGGAAAAAAAATCTCAACGAACTTATGTCTGTCATATGCAGAAGTAGAAACCATAATTTTCAGTTGCCTACCATACTGAAGATGTGGGGGCTGAAGATCTAGAAAAGATGGTCAAAACATCACCACTGTCTTAATTTTTCAAAAATGGTAGGAGAAAAAGTGAAATGCATCTCAGCAGTTGATAAGCAAAACAGGTGATGTTTATCTGAGTCTCTTACATTTCCTTAAACACACTCTGGATTAAATTAATAAAGCATAGTCTAAATTACTCATAGTTCATAGAGATTTTGCAATAGACAACCCTTCCTGTATCTTCCTTGAGTACAGAAAATAGTTCCATGTCAGTATAAATCAACTGTGCAATTAGGAAAGCTGATTTTAGCAAAATAAAAGTGTGCATTGAACACAAAATGACTGAACAGATTATCTCATAAATTGAGAAACTGCCCATAACAGTAATATCAGGAGCTTTAAAAACGACACGCATGCACATACAGGGAACCACTGAAACAATGAAAACAGTCTTGAAATACTGAGTTGACAAACAGAGAAAGAAAGAGCAAAGTTTCTGTACCTCTTTCCTCATGGATTGCTGAAAAATGGAACGAATCGAGAGACAGCACCGGTAGAAATTCTCGATTAACTGGGGGTGGATGGAGCCCCCGAGCTGTGCTACCTCTCTGTGAGTTGGAGTAATAAAGATTCCTTGCATCGTTTCCAAAGAGAGATAGTGGAAGAGGGTATTCTCAGGACCAGATGTCAACCTTAAAAAAAAATTAATCACAATTCATTTATTATTAAAATAATTTTAAAATTATTTCAGTTTATCAACATATGTTTCTTAAGACAGAATTGTTTTGCTAGTAACTATAATGTTTACAAACAAAAATGCATACAGGCATTCAAAAGGTTCTGATCTTTACACCAAGGAAATCGTGCTGATTTGAACTGTCAATACTAATTTAAAAAAACAAGTAACAACAGATCAAAAAATCATGGCACTAGTTAGGTATTGCACTTGTGTTCTCAAAACTTACCCCCAAAAATGCAAAGGTGTAAAGAGAAATAAAAGCTTCGTCCCTTGTACACTTACCTAGAGAAACCAGGGAGGCACAAGGTATGTGTTTGTGTGGCCCAGAACTCGTATTTGAACTTTCAAGGACACATAGATGTGGGATGTGTATACAATAGTGACATAATGTTCACAAACAGTCTTTTGTTGTATTATTTTATTTTATTTTTTGTTTAATTAAGCTCCTGATTTAAGAGCTTCACTTCTGATAATCCTTGCATAGTGAAGTTTTGGCTAGAATAAAATTATGCAGGGACTTCTGTGATCTGTGTATATTCAAAAAATGATCCAAGTATGGCCTAAAAAATGAACTACTTCATAAAAAATAATTTCTTACTTGATAGCATTAAGAAGTTCTGTATCTTTCTCTGAAAGGTTCTTTTTGAGGTTTCCTAAATGAAATGGATTTGGCAGGATGTGTTTTTTTCTAGTGGCCTGAAAACCAAGCAAATAGATGAAATAACAGAGAGAACAGAGCTAAAGGATAAACAGAATCAAACCAACAAATCACCTACTTAGAAAAAAATAATATGGCATTTTTAAAAAGGGTCCAAACTTACATAGATGTATTTCATAGCCTATTTTAGACTAAAGTGGGTTAGAAGCAGTGGTACAACTGTACAGCAATTTGTCCTGGTAACTTAAGTTTACACCATTATTATTACTACTTCAGGGATATTCTCCAATTATTTCTGCTGATTCCAATGCAGCTGTGCCCACTTCAGCCACGTGAAAACCCCAAATATTTCCAAGCAACAATAAACCAAAAAACACGTGATGGCTCCAAGGCTGACCCAAAGCTTTCCAAGGCAACAGAACTATTTTCTACTCTTAAATTTATTCTTTTATATTGTAAGAACTGCCACCTTCCCCCGGCCCAGCAGAACTTTATGAATTCCCTGTGCCTTTGCTCTCAGACCTGATCCACCGCAGGCTGTGGGTTCGCGCTTTCATCCTCCGCAGGGCCTTGGTTACCCTGCTGGGGTCCCCCACTGCTCCTCGGGGGGCTTGGCTTCCGTGTGGCTGGGGAGGAGTCCCCAAACAGGGACCTCCTGCTCGCCACGGGGGCCGCTGCTTTGCTGGGCTTCTGTATCTTGCTTAGGCTGGGCGAGGCCGTCGAGCTCTCCGGTTTGTCACGCGCTGCAGGAAGGAACCAGTCAGCACAAGCTAAAGGTGGAATGGAAGGAGAATCCAGCCTTTCCTCTATGCTGGCATCTATTCCTTCCAGCTGGAGTATGGTTCCTTTGACCTGATCTACATATATACAGTCTGGTCCTGGATTCCCAATAGCTTTGGATGCACAGCCTCCTGCCTCTAGCAGGACACACAGCATGAAGTGTCTCTGAAAATATGAAGGTAGCAACGTTAGCCTTTGGTTTAATATACAGTGTGTGCTGTGTTATATCTCATCTGAGACTTGGGTAAAACACAGCACTGTATTCAACACTCCTTCCTCATCTCCAGGGGAGTTTTTTTCTTCTAACCAAATCACATCCACAGAGACCTTTCTGTTATTGTGTTATTTAAGTTAATGACACAAATGTAAAAGCTATTGTTTACAAACTCCTTAGCTGTTTGCTTTAAAGGAGTCCACATTTAAAAAACTTAAACCAGACCCATATCTGAATTGAGTTGTCTGAAAAGATAAACTCATGAAGGTAAAAACATTTTCAACCAAAGTGAAAAGGCATAAAACCAACAATCCTTACATTTTGCAGCCTTTGCAGATGTATAAACAATGCTAGTCTCTAATAAATTCTATCCCATAAAACAACTACAATCTAAGTATTTTGTAAAATTACCAAATAAAATGCATGGGAAGTGTTGTCTTAGTGAACAACAGGCAAGCCACAATAGCAAAAAAGAGCCCCAGAGAACGGGCATTGTGCAACTGATAACTTACCAAGCCAACTATCAGTAAGAAGTATCTTGCTTCAGGTTCCCTGTATCCTGCAAAGCTTGAGCCTTCACACGGCTGGATATGATGCTGTGGAAATACTTCCCGCCAAATCACTAACTGACCAATCCTCTGTTCTGCTGCCAAGGGTAACAGACAATAGTGCCGACAATATAAACCTATATCAATAAGATCTTCCTTTGGCAAGTGATTACCAATCAAGTAACCCTTAATTAAACACAGAAAAGGAAGTGTATTCAGTAAGAAATACAACACCACCATGTATCACTTCAGAGCACTTTTTATATAGAGGTACCCCCTTCTCCACATGCATTGTCATCTTAAGCTTTCTGCCCACAGACTGTCTTTTTGGTATACAGTTGTACAACAGGTAACACTGAGCTTTTGCACCACATCTGAAGACCCAAAATAGTGAAATATAAACAGGTCAACCATCAGCATATATGCAAGTTATCAAAGGCGAGCTGGGAAATGCGTGGCTTTAACAGCTTGAAAAACACCTACAGGGTTAAGGTGCTTGAATTCTCATTTAATTCTCTTTCCAAAAATAGTGAGCTTTCACTGGAATTAATAAAATTTTCAAAGAAGCACAGCAGTGGTTTTAGCACTTAGGGCTTTAAGTGCTGTCATGGTAGCTACTGTTCCATTCATGGTAGCAGTTTCATTATCTGTGAGGTTTTAGTCTCACTACACTACCATCATAAAGAACAACTGGATGATAAAATCCTCAAAATGGAAGTTTTCTTTAAGCAAAGGCTGTTATCTTCTTTATACTGCTGATTACACTGTCCATATTTACTACATAAACTTACAAATGAGACCAAAGTGAAAAAAGCTGTCAATACAATTTCTCAAGTGTATGATTTAAAGACAGATTAAAGAGAAATCACCTGCTATTAAAAAATGGCAGTGAACAAAAAAAAATCCCATTAGAATATCCTACAGTCTCACTTGAATTGACTCTTACTGTTTTATTACTCTTCTCTCCAATCCTACACCAAAAAATTCCAGTTTCATAGCAGTATTTTGTTCTTATTGATCATGCAGTACATATAATTTCCTGACAAAATTTTTTTCTGTTATGGTATTTGAGTTTTAGATCTGATACTAGAAATAGATGTTTAAAGCAGTCATACATTTGTTTATCTGTGAGGTTCTGAAAAGGGTGACTCCATGACTAAATTAGATTTCTAGATGCATTTTCCTAATCTTTAGGTCTTAATCATTAATACTACCTTGTAGAAGAGACAGGAGCCCAAAATCATATATAATCTTCTCATGTCATAATAATCTTCAGACTGTGGGGAAAAAAAAAGTATAATTTTTAATTTAGAGTTTTTATTTACCAAATGCAAGTGAACTATTTCTGGTAAACTGTAATAATTATTTAATATTTTCATATTTGACCACCTCTCATTATCAGTATAGCAGTTAATACTGAGCAATAAAGGGAAATACCAAGTTTTTAGGCTCCGTTACTGATTTTTGTATCATTACAATTTTCTCCAAAAATTTCAGTTGAAAGTAACAAGTTTCCTATTTAATTGTTACGTGTCCATTCACTACTTTTGTTAGGATATGCTCATTCTCACAGTTCTTAACAGCAAAGTACCTGCAGCATAACTATTGACACCAGGGGCCCTCATAGAGTAAAACTTCCAAGTCAAAGCATTTTTTCCCAGTACTTGACATTTTACCCAAAATATAGTTATTCATTGACCTTTTAATGCCCAGTGCTCTCTGATTAGTAACACTGTTTAGATGGATATACTGTATTTTAAATTAAGTAGGTGCAGTCAATTTTTGTGCAATAAACTATAACTTACAAACACTGCTCTCTGTAAATAATCATCCAGATTAGAACAGTGATTCTTTTGAACAGAATCTTCAAGTAACTGTTCTGGAACATGAATTTAGGAGAGTTCTTTCATGACAAAGCAAAGCTGAAATTTCAGTATGTTTACACCTTCACAGCAGGAGTTAATTCAGTAAATTACGACAGTCTCCTTTAACAGTATCAAAAATAAGCATCATTTATAATTTCCGTAAACTGGAAGATTTAAGTTCTCAGTGCTCCACAGGTGTTTTCACATTTATTCACAATTGCTAGGAAGGAGACAGTTATTTACACAAAGGGGAAATGTAACAAAAATCAGCTGTGTTGAAATTGAAGTGTTTTTGTAGACATCCCATGGTCTTAAATTATATTAAATCTTGGATTTTCAGTGATTAATCCTACAGGATTATAATACACTGTAATATTAACCATGGAGAGAAACTCAGGATAAATAGAATGGGTAAACTGAGCTCTTAAAAGAATAATACAGTATTCTTTTGCTTTGACTCATAGTTGATTAGAAAAAGTGGGTGAGTTTTAAATTAGTGATTTTTTTAAACCACTGAATATGACACCAAGGTAAGGAGATAGTGTGGAATGCAAACGAAGATAAAATGTTTACCAGCTCTGCAAAGTCAGCTGCTTCCAGATCACTCAGTGCTGTGTCAATTTCCATCTGAAATATTTAAACAATACTTCTTAACAACATTTCCAACACATTAATTTCCCGTAATAGCTTAGGTTGCTCTCTCTTACTGGTCTCAGAAGTCACAAGCACAAAGAGAGTGGATAAAAATTTGCACCTACTTTTCAATTATAACATCAAAAATCAAGAACATCTTGAGCCATCAGGTTAAAGAAAAGTCCTTCTTAATTGCTGTCTATCTCCCTGCTCTCTGGAGCTGCCCCATTTCCCTCCTTGTGTGCCTGCAACATGCAGTGCTTGGCACCCAGGAGGTGTCACTCTTACTTTCAGCGTGCTTTCAAACGCAACGTCTAGAACAAATCTCAAATCTGGCACGCTACTGCATCCAACTGAGTTATCAGAGAAATCTGCTGCACAATGGATTTAGCTTCTTTTGTCTCTATGGAAATTGCCAGAACTTTCTCACACCATTATCTTTGTTCTACCAAAACTGCTTCAAGTGTCCTTATTTCTGTAACCACAAGAGCTGCTGATTAATGTAAGTTTTACTAAGCATACTGCAAGAAACATGGTACTAGCACTGAAACTCATGACATAAATATGCTACTTAACAAAGAGAACCTAAATCCCTAATCACAAACTTCTTGGGCTGCATTAACAGGCTGCCTCTAATTGAAACACAGCCAGTTTTCAAACAGAGCAATGTCAGCAAGGCTGTTGGCAGTCAAAAATTAACCAGTCTCTCAGCTTTTCCCTAGTCAAAATTTAAATGGTTTTCTGTACAAAGAACTGACATTTTTAGTTTTATACTGCTTATATATATAAAGATCTTCACCAAAACATTAACCATCATGTTCTGCAACAACGACATTTTTCTGAAAACATGAATGATCTCAAGACACCTTTGGAAAGTGAAGTCTGTATCACATATATCAATGATGTTGTCATCTAAATCCCTTTAAAACTTACTATTTTGCAAGAAAGAAACAACCTGGAAGCTGAACTACAGAACAAAGTGTAATGGAGTCTCTCTTCAGAAACTGGAGAGAGAAGAAAAAAGCCTGGAGGGAAAAGCCAATCTCTTTTCTGAGACACTCCATAAATATGCAGTTCTGTAGCTAAATCATATATAACAGGGTGTTCATACACATTATAAAGGCAGAGGTTGGACTAAAATCATCGCAAACAGACTGTCCTCAAGCACATATTTGAAGTGTATCTGGACACATACAACAGGGTAAGGTAGAAAGAACTAAATAACTATCAGTCTGCAACTAAAGGAAGAGACAAATCTCTAAATGAGAAAAGAGAGAAGGCCACAGTAGCAAACAGAAATCTGTTTGGAAACTAATAGCATTGACTGATGCACAACTTGGAACATCCATGGCAACTTCTATTACTGAATCATAGCAAACCTGAAATCATCCTGCAAATCCTGTCAATAGTGAAGTTGAAAGACTTGCCCCTTCATCCCTTCCTCTGCAAACACACTTATGAAAATTATACAGTGCAATCTTATTAAGCATAAAAATCAGAAACCCAGGAAAGTCCTAGTTAATGCTATCTTCAAATAAAGATCCTGTAAATTACAGAATGTGCCACTGCAGAAGAAAGGTGATTTTGAACATCCAAACTCGGTCTTTTCACAAGGCCATTCTGAGAAGCACTTTCAATTTTCCATCAAGTTCAGTAAGTACAACATTCCTTTCTTTTATTGTTGCTGATGAGATAAGTTTGGATAATGGAGTTTATGGTCAGATTTAAATCATGGTCTAATAACTAGAATTAAGCTTAACTATGTTATCTACAAACTTACAAATGTTTTGGGTCTATTCATGAAAGAAAACTCTTAAATTTCCCAGCTGTTTTATTTGCATCAAATCATGGCAAATACTCATTAAAAAACAAACTTCACCATGACAAGACTAACATATCCTAAACCAGAAGCACACATACTAAAGTCATGAAAATGATGCTTACGACTGGCAGCTATAATTATATTTACTCTAATCTAACTTTTGTCTTACTACTACTTCACGCACAACTTAGTTTCTGGTTGGGAGGTAACCAGACACAGTGGAATGGTGCAGACAAGCTGTACCTGTACGTGTCAAACAAATGACGTGGGTATTTATTTTGATTCTGCAGCAGCCATTTATAACTCTCCTAAATTACAAGCTATGGGTTTCTGGAGTAGTATTTCCTACCTGGAAAAATACTTAAATGGTCAAAATCAAACATAAAACTACATACCAGGGGATGCTTTCCATACTCTATATCCTAGTTCTTAAAGTCCTTTGGTCACCATATTCTCTTCCTAGGTAACTCTAAAGCCACCAAACTACACTCATCATAGCAATCTGTTTCTGTGGGAATGACAGCGTAGCTCCAAACTTGAAAAAAGGATGTGGCAGGAAAATGGATGGTCTTGGATGGGCAAAGGTAGATTACACAGTATCAGCAGAGTTGTTGGTGTCTCCGATTGAAGTTTTCCCAGAGAGCTGTGGCAAGGACAGTACCTTGGTTTGCCGAGGCAGGGTGAGCCAGCGCAGGCCCGGGAGGCTGTCCAGGAACGCGGCACTGCAGCTCTCGTAGTGCTGAGCTCTGGGGCTGCCGCGGGGCCGCAGCCTCGCGGGCTGAAGCGCCCGCTGGAAGAACAGGTTGAAAAAATGATCCAGGCGGGAAACGTTTTCCACCTGGCAAAAGGCACTGAGCAAACATGAACTCCAAGTTAGAACAACCTCGAGAAACTTGCAGTTTGTTTATACAACCCTCAGTGCTACACAAGTCTCTTTCCAGCATGATGTTACATTTGGATTTATTTTTAACACGAAAAAAGCCACCAGGATAATATTCAGGCAGTACCTACAAATAAAGAACAAACTAAGGAAGTATGGTATCATAGTAGATGTCTTAGAGCAACTTAAGATGAGTCAAACATCAGTCTCATCCTTTTGGAAACTAAGATTTCTTCTTTCTCTGTGGCATACACATTTTAACCCTGAACCAAATGCAAGCATATGAATAATCTATCTTGGCAATTTTATTTAGCTTACAGTGAAGACTGAAAGTTTTCTGGGTGATTGCCAAATGCAGAGAAAGACAATCACTGCCAAAGAGAGTTGAGAAGCCTAGAGAGTTTATTAAAAATTTAATACTGATTCATATGTGTGTATTAAAGACAGTGCTTGAGCACGAAGGATAACATTTGCAGAGTGCTGCTGACAGCCACAGTGACTTAGATTATGTGAATGATTTAACCTAATCAAGAACAAAACTTTCTCAAGTGACAAAGACTGTTCAAAAAGTGTCTTATGAGTGTTCAGACTGAAAACAAAAGGCAAGAAGAACAGAATTCTGTTTTTAATGCAAGTTTAAAGGAACATGCAAAAAAATTCCATGTAGACATTAAAATTAATGCTACTATTTGTCTTTATCAGTGAGCATCAATGAAAAATGTGTGCCTGAAAAGAAAATACACTTGAAAGAACTCACCTGTCCAAAGAACCATACATAAATGTCAAGGTCCTGACAACATCTTCAATCATGTTCCTCAGCTGAGGAAGTGGCACACTAAAAAAATAAAAATTGAAATGTACAGCAGTGGTTATAACATCTTTAATAAGTAGTCCTTCTGCAACACATACATGCGTAATACTACTGATGTTATTCAGCAGTCTCTATGAAGTGCTTGAATTTACCATATCCTACAATATTACTGTTTTCTAACCTACACATATTTCTGAGATCTTATTCCCTTCAGAGGAAAGGAAAAAGAAACTGCAACAATGGATATATAAAAGATGAGAATAAAGTCAATCAAGAAGTGGAATCACAGGTATAAAAATTAATTTGAGTAAAAAGTGTACACTGTAAGCCCTTTCTTGCTTTTGTTTGGTTATAATAGTGCAATTTGAGGACACAAAATAAAATTTAAAGGAAAACAAAACCTTTCCTTTGAAACTCACTTTTCTTCAGGAAGGCCAATTACAAGCAACTTGTCAGATTCTTTCCAGTAAACAACTTGAACCAGTTTTTCACATAAGAAAAGGGAGGAACTAGAAAAATTAAACCAGAAATATTTCTGTTAACAGTCTGAAGTTATAAAAGAGTTAAAAACAATTACACTGAATTAAAAACCCTAGTCACTGCTACCCGCCACAAGGAAATTCCCCCAAATCAATGCACCTGCAGGCTGAGCAGTCCAACTTCAGGCACGTTGTTCTAGTTAAAATGTTACTGTCTAAAAAAATGTGGAGTCGCTTGGTTTTGTCTCTAACTTGATACATAACCCGTGTTTGCTGTACATGTATGTATAGAGTAATAAAAATAGCAATACATTACGTTTCAAATACTTTTACCTGATAATCTCGGTACCAGTAACATTTTCCAGTATGTCAGACAGTGTGAGAAATATTCCTCTCACACTTTTCAGTTTTTGGGATGCTTCAGATATGGGGTACTGATAAAGAATTTCTTGCTGTGAAGAAAGTTAGCTGTTAGTTAAGCAAAGCAAAACCAAACCTCTCCCCCAAACCCCCCACAGAAAACAAGATAATTTTTTTGTTGTTGTTGCAACAGGGTTTTTTTTAAAATATGAAAGCTTTTCTCATAGACTTTCATGTGGTATTGAAACATGCAGTGGGCTGCACAGCCATACTGGAAAGTTCTAAAACTCACATAAATGTTTCTGACAGTTTTAAATATTCTATTTTATAGAAAAGCACAACTTATTTAGAATCAGTATTACACGGAGAAATATAAAACGACAAACTGCATTTTGCAGCTTTAAGTACACTGTTAACATATCTGATTCCAAGAGATAGGAAGAAATTCTTCCCTGTGAGGATGGTGAGGCCCTGGCACAGGTTGCCCAGGGAAAATGTGGATGCCCCATCCCTGGAATGTTCCAGGCCAGGCTGGATGGGGGCTCTGAACAGCCTGGCCTAGTAGAAGGTGTCCCTGACCCGGGCAGCGGGGAGCAACTAGATGATCTTTAAGGTTCTTTTAAACCCAAACAATTCTGTGATTCTAATATTAGTATGGTTCTTTCAATGTTTAAATTCTGATTTAAGTCATCATCAAACATACAGCTCTTCAAAAGCAACAGTAGGAATATGAAAACTCAGTCTCTCTATATAACCCTACCTAACTGCTTTACAGGTACAACATAGAACTCAACACCATTAACATTTCTTACCACACCTCTGACCATCTGTGTCAGCATACTCTTAAATAAGTCATCTTGAAGCTCAGCAGACATAAATATTTGTGATAATTAGTCTTCTTTTTATAACCACTTTTCTAAAATAATTTTTTTATGCAAGACCTTTCAAAAATTTTGCATTATTTCAGCAACCATAAAAACAGGCAAACATCATTCCTTGTCATTTATTTCTTTCTGCCAAATCGTGATGGGCCAAAAACAATGCATGTAATATTAAGCATATCCATTGCAAAGAGTATAGCAAATTATCTTTCTACACAAACAATAGAAACATAGGCATGATTAATTTCCCTATTTATGTCACTAAGCACATTCAACCAGTGCCAACATCCATTAGAAAATTTTCCTTCATCAAGACCAAAAGAATGTCAAGTTTCATTACAGAAGGACCTGGAAAACTCTTCATTCTTACCCAATTTAATTAGCTGTATTTACAAATACTCATTAGTGACAACTGTCTTTTTTTCCTGGAATCAATCCCTCAACTGGAGAAACCCTGCTGTTTTCTAATTACAGCACTGCAAAGGGCTAGAAAGAGCCTTTTTTCCACCCCTCACTATGAACTGGGGCCTTTACACAAAATTAATTTGGGAATTATCTGTACACTTTCCCAGGCAAAGAAAAGCCAACTGTCACAGAAGGGCAGAGCAGTATCATGTCTGGATGCAGTGATTTAGCAAGGGTCAGCACATGCCATCATACCAGGTCACCTGTCTCAAAGCAGGCCCAAAGGTCACGGGCCAAACACAGTGGAATTAATAAATGACAAGCAGCTCATTCCTCAAAAAGTGTAAGCCCTCTCTCAACCCAAAAGTCCAGATTTGGACACACTCTGAACTAATGGCTTCTAGTAACACCATCAGGAGGAACATGAACATTATTCCTTTTAACACTTGGTATCACAAAAATCAGGTCAAACACATAGATGTTATAGTTGCACACTGGTACAAAAAATATATAGTTATAACATCGACCTTAAACTTCAATGTAAAAAAGGCAGGATCAACTTTACTCACTGAAACACCCCCGCAGGCACACGCACATCCCAGACAATTTCTAACACTGCTTTCTTTTACAGCTGAACAGACAGAGCTTACAAGTCTTAAAGCTCATTAACTCTATTTTTAGGTGCCAAAAGCTCACAAGTGGAAGAATTGGTTACCAGTTCTAGTTGCCATAGTTTACACGGATGTGATCTGCATACCGTGCCTCCTTTGGGTATGGGTAAAGCAATGTGGTAAAGGATCATGTTTTTATTGTGTGGCATAGGTGTATCGTAACTTCAGTGCTGATTTAAAGTACTGTTTAAACTAAATCCGGGACATTACATCTACAGGATATAAGTTGCTTAATGTTCAGTAAATTAAAGACAAATGCCTTGAAGAAGGCAGCATTCTTTTGTAAGGAAATGTTATAGAGCTTGATTATACCAGCAAAGCATCCCTCAACATTAGAGACTTTGGGGCTGCGTAACTGCCAAGACTTCTCAGGCAACAATTATTCCGTGGTGTGAAGGGACAACACGTGCATTACAATCCCTCTTTTACCTCTGCTCAATGTTGAGGATTAATCCTGTTTCTCAGGAGAGTGTAAAGAAATAATGGGGCGTACTCCCATTTACTCTGAAATGCAAGAATTGCAATTAGGCATTTGCATGTCTGGCTCCTCTGTTAGTAGGGGAATAAAGACCCTGAAATTATTTTAATATTTCATAAAGTTTATTGGCTCAAGTAAACACTGGTCTTTCAGTCTACAGCAACTGCCGTAGGTGTTCTATCCACATAACATAGCAGTCTTGGACCACTAAAAAGTCAGAACTGAAGAAAAGAAGAAGTATTTGAAATATACAAGTGAACTTTGATAAAGAATCTTATTTAATTCACAGTTAAATGAGCTCTTTTCATTTTTATTATAAGGAAACACTAAAGAGAAAAAACAGCGATATTATAAGTTTTAATGGAAACAGTCTCTGGGTAGGAGAGAGCCTGGAATGGCATTGCCTAATTGCTACACTATTAAAAAAAAAGGTAACACTGATAAGAGACACTTGTATAAACTAAGTTCTGCTGAAGGTGCTTCCCATGAAAACCTGTAATATCTTACACGAGTCTGGAAAGAGCTACAAACTAAAGCCTCAGACATTACCTTAAAATTATTACGTTAAGAGCATGATTTATCTTGCAAATCAAGTACTCCAGAGTTATGAAGTACTGGATTTATGGCTAATATGTTTTAATTACATTCACTCATCTGTCCATCCTGTCCTCTGCACAAGACAGGCATCTTTCAGAAAAAAATATAATACTTAAGACAATGTAATGCTGTGTACATAAAAAAGGGCTGAATTAAAATTGCACAAGTAGATATAAATCTGCAATTTCTGAGCTGTCATCCATTTGACTCTGCAAACTTCACACTTCTTACATGATGTAATTTTCTAGGGTTCTCCTCCCTAGCCCTGTCTCTAGTAAATAAAATTAAACCCATTATGTGTAGCTGTAGCACTTTTTCTCTATCACACATCATCAACAGAATGTAGACTTGCAACTGGTTGAAAAATAGTCTAAAAGGAAGTAAAGATTTGTCAGAGCACTGATGTCAGAGCTCAGATGGAGCACTGAGTGACTTTAAGGATAAATTCCAGGGGAGAGAAAACAAAATGTCTTCCTTCTGCTCCCATTTCCATCACTGTCCTGACATCCCAGTCCCTGAGGACTGGCAAAACTTGTGTTTCATTGAGGTCTCCTCATCACAGATAATGTAAGATCACTGGGGCACAATGCTAAATTTGAGAATTCACACAAAGGAAGAAGAGTACTTTTCCAAATGTCTGTCCCTAAAAAGTCTACTTTGTCCATTTGTCATTTTCAGATCAGACAACAGGCCAGACTCAGCCCCGACACCGCTTTGTGTCCCTGCACTGAGAGGAGTATTTGTAGCTATGGCTACATCACGGGCAACATCTACACAAACTTACTGTGGCTTACATGTACACTGGCAAAATGTTTTCTGAGCACAAAAAGGAAAGAGATGTGAAAGGAAGCTTTACAGGACAAAGGGAAAGTACTTCAGTAGCTCTAAAACGCTGCCCCAAGCAAGAATCAGCGGCTGATTGCAACCAGCAGACAGGCCAGAGTCCTCTAAGAAAAGGCACATTAGCATTTCGAAACAGGAGAAGCCAGACAGATGATGAATGTGGACTGCCAACAGCTCCTGCTGGGGGAAATTTTTTTGGCTTGGCAGATTCCAGAGTTCAAGCTGGAGAAGTGCTGAAAACATCCCGTGGAGCATCTGAGAGACACCATGGCTCTGGTGAGGGTACCTCGGCTTTGCAGTTACACCTCTGGCTGATCTCACGTGCTGACCTCAGCTGAGTTAAAGTCCAATTACAGTTTGTCAGCACTGATGCTATTTTTAACTCCCTCTGGAATTTCGGGCCTTATTTCTGCCAAAATGGACATTTTGCAGGTGACTCACCTACTTAAAACGCTTAGCAAGATTATCTATTCATTCATTTAACATCAAATGTCACAGCAGTTGCTGTTGTCAGTTATTACCTTTCACTTGAGATTCATTCAGTCAGCCACATACCTCATCCTTGGATGTGTCAGAGTCCAGTTTCAGCGTGAGGAACATGACAATATGAGGCGTGTCCTGTACAGCCTGCTGAAGGTCCGTACTGTCCTCTCCCCACAGGAGCCGAACCAGATTGTTCATACTTGACTGTGCCTGCCTGTTCCTTTGCTGAGAAGTTCCTCCAGGCTCAAATACTGATGTTTCAAAGGTAAGTTTAACCTATTAAGATAGGTCATGATTGTGAAAATGAGGCTGTACTTACAATTAGGTCCCAATATCAGATGAAAGAGATGCAGTTAGAGCCCTTTAAGAGATTAAGTTTTCTCGGCTTTATTGAGGAAGATGTAAGCACACAAAAATTCCTGCTGTTTCAAGAAAACCAATTATACACTCAGCATTACATAACCCCCTATTACAAGGGACAAAGCCAGCTATTACACGCTCTATGAACCATGTGAGTAAGCATGTGGTTTGCTGTGTTTTTATGCTTTGATTCTTATGGTTTTGAAAATGGAAAAATATACTTACTGTTCTGGGTTTGTTTGAACACAAAACTTATATTATTCTGCCTCTGAAAAACACAATATTTGACTTCTTTCAAAATGCCAGAACTTCCCTAAGTATATATCCTTGAGGCTTGCTCTCTGCCATTTTGAGTGCACAGGAAAATCAGTTTAGATTTACATTAGACAGCAAACATATGTTAAATTGTAACAGTAGCAATTCTTTCATTTTCACTACGTTTTCTTTTTTTAACTGTAAAATCAGCAAAGAGTTTTGTTGCTGTATTTAACAATTTACACAACTACCCAGAAGCATAAAAATTGTTTACATCCCTTGATGAGCTGTCCTTAGAAGGAAAAAAACCCCCATAATATCAAAGCACAGAACATCCTCTCTTAAATATCAATTTAAAAGTTTAGATGCTTACTTTGCCAAAGAATTAGATGATATTTTCTGTTCTTTATTTCCCAAATAAATTAAAAAACATGAATTTTAGAATAAACACGTATTTCCTGACTCACAAGCAACACATAATCCAAACAATGTGGAAATGCTTCATAATTTGCTTTACAGATCTTTTTATGAGCACTGCCTTATAAAAATTATGTTTTTTAGTTGTCCCAGCAGTGATGAAAGAATACTTTTTTTATTTTTTTTTTGTGAATGAGCACTTTATCCTAAGTATGAAAGTAGGAGATGTGAGAAACATTTAGCTCTTGACTGAGCATAAAATTGTCATTTCTAAGGTGAAAACATTGCTTTATTTTCGTGGATGATACCTTAAGTTTTTATCAAGGTGACTGAAGATGTATTTGGACTAAGTAGGCATGCTCTCAGTTCCCCCTGTTGTATGTTTCCACTCAAGATTGTTTGTCTGCCTTAAAATACCCTTAACATGACTGGGAAGTTCTGACTGTAACGCATCACACCAAATCCTGCTTCTCTGTTAAGTCAGTGGCAGTTTAGTCTAAGGATCAATGCAACCAAAAAACGTTTCTATTTTCCCAGTTGTGATAAATTTGAGAAGGCCAAGCAGATGTAATTTATACATTTAAATGGAGATCATTTTTATAATTGTGTATGTGTATGCAGTGCCAGCAAGAAATAATGATGCTTTAAAACACCCACTGCCTGCCAAACTGGCTAGGAGAGAAGTGCCATCATCAGCTCTTACAGCCACAAGATTTATATCACTGGCTGCCGCCCTCCCATTTCACTCCATTTCTCGTGACTCTTCTCCTCTTTGGCTGCTATCAGCTTCTTTCTCTTTTCTCTTTCTGTTCCCTGGAACAGCACTGCCCTCAATCCTGCTCTTCTGCCCTGTGCTACCCCTCTCTTTCCTGACAGTAACTCATCCCTGGCCCTCTCCTCTGCAGTTTTAACTCTGCAATTAAAACTGCAGTTTTAATTCCTTACACTGCACATTAACAGGGCTCGAGGAGCAGAAACATCCAACTAAGAAGCAGCTGCCTTTTAAGACCCAGCGACTTGCTACTTCACAGTTTCAGAGGTGTGTGTTTTCTCCAGTATTCTGTGACTCAGATCTCTTTGTCATGCTATCTGCATATATTTCAGAGCATTTTCTTCATACCCTGTTTTAACTTTTCGCAGATTTCCTTGAGGCTCAATAGTTATTTCTCTTAACTTCTGCTGCATTTTGTCTGTGGACACTTATACATGACATTATGCTACAGTCTCTACACTAATGATGCACAGATGTAATTCGTGCTGCAGTCTATCTGTTAGTCTCTCAGTTTTTAACCAACCACACTCAGTCTGTCTTGTCTGTATTACAGACACAACCATACGGTCTTCTGGGGCAGAGCTCAAAGCCAACTGTGCTGAACAGAACTTTACCTGTCCCCCCCTCCTGTAGGCACCCATGCTGCCTCCCACATCACTGGGACAGAAAAGCACCAAGAGACTGCATTTCTACCTACGCTAAAATCAGAATCGTCTTTTCGTGGAGGAGAAATGAATCTTCACCCTAAGCAGTGCACAGGAACTGATTAAATGTGACTACTGAAGTTCCCTTTTATAATTACTGACTGTGAAACATTCCACAGCTTTGATTCCATTTCTCCTAAAGAAAATCAGTTCAATGCACAGCAGAAAACAGAAAAGGACATGAAAAATGGAAAAAAGCACAAAAAACATTTATAAAAACTCTATATATCAGGGTCACATTCTCAATATTTAGAACAGTTCTCAAAAAGAATTTAATCAAATGGCAAAAAGGAAGTATGAAGGTGGCAGGAACAGCAAACTGTGAAGGATGTGAATGGGAATTTTCTGCTTAGCAAGTATGTGACCAAAGTGGAAAATGACAGTTCTCCAAAGCCATGCAATGATATGAAGAGTAAGGCATGGACAGTTAACTTTTTCTCGTAACACAGAAACATGGGGATATGAAATGCATTTAATTAGATAGCAATTTGAAAGCCAATGATGAAGAATGTAACACAAATCAGTTATATAAATATATCACTGCTACAGGATGCTGTGGAGGGCAAAGGAATTTTAAGAAATAAATTAACAAAAGAGAATGTGCATACCTGTAAGTGATCCAACAGGCCCCTAACTATTAACTGCTGAAAGCTGAAGAATAATGACTGGAAGGTCACTGTGTATTTAATTTGTTTCTTAATACTCTTACACATTTGTCAGTGCAGAAACTGTAGCTGTTATACCATTGGTCTGCTCCAGAAAGGCATGATTTCTGTTCATCTGCAGGAAAGTGTATGGCTGAGAATATGGATTTTATTACAGACAGAGCTGGTGGCATGGCCTGCCTGCTATTTCCTGTTTGAAGTCTCTGTTTTCCATGTGCTTACCGTTTGCACAACTGTAACTCAAAATTTCAGGCTAAAATTCTTGATTCTGAATGTCTGCCTCAGGCTGAATATTTTTAGAAAGTTTTGGGTAAAATGGTTCCACAACTTCTGAGTATCAGAGTAAGGAAGGGCGCATTCTTTTAGCATGTCTTGCCCTTCCTAGTCTGTCTTCTGTCTTGTGGTGCAAAGAAACAGTAGCTATTTTGATTACAGAAACAGGAAAAAAAAAAAGGACTGATGTAGCATCTGGACTTCTATATTGCTCAATAAACACACTAAACTGGGCCTTACGTGCCTAGATTTAGTTGCCTGAACTCAGGCAAGGGAAACAAAATTCTGAAAATATGAGTGATGTTATGTCACATGCTGAAACTGAGAAAACCTAGGCAGTTACATTTTTAAAATTAATTCCAGCAATTTTTAACACTGAAGTCAGAAGAGCAGGGACTTCACTTATGGAAGTAACTTGGATTTAAGTAAAAAGGCTTTAAACTTCATCTCATCTGATATTTTGCAACATAAGACAAATGAGAACACATTAACAATTTTGCTTGTATTACAGAATCTCAGATACAACAACCCTCTGTTTCTTTAGCAGCATGAACACAGTGTTCTACACTGCAAAAAAAAAAACCAAAAACCCAGAACTCTCTATTTAAATCTCCTCTGGTCTATTCCAGCAATCACTCTTCTGGCTTGACTCAAACTACACAGTAAAAAAGAATAATTGCACTTTAATAAAAGGGTTTGGAAAGCCAACATGGCAAACTGTTACACATTTCAAGTAATTGCTGTCTACTTGACAGATTTACTGATAATGTACACATTAACATTGCATTAAAAGTGACTACTCTATAAAGGGCTGCATTGCATTTTACCAACAAGTAACACATATACTCTAATCTAGCAAGGATATAATTACATAAACTATATAATCTCTGCTTTTTAAATCATTCTGTATTTAATAGCAGTTACAGCAACTCCATATTTGGTCAAAGACAGCAAAGACAAGGTTTTTCTCCCATGGAGCTCTGCCAATACCTGACCACAACTCTGGTAGCTTCATACTGTCAAATATCTTGGAAAGCTTCCTGAACTGACATCCCAGCACTCAGCCTCACTGCAGATGTACTTCCACAGGCACTTCCACTATGTAAGTTACAAAGAGAAAACCTAAGATTTCCACTTTTTATCTCTCAACTGTAAAACATTTCTATTATTACCATCACCTCATATAGACAATCTGAAGAAAAACTAGCAAGAGGCACTACAATTTTTAAACTGCTCCTTTTCATATCTGTAAGTTGCAACTTTTATCTTGTCTTCCTGTCCAGCAGGAAGTGGATTTAAGCAGAATAACTCAAAATACTAAAATTAACATCCTAGATAAGTAGCAACTTTCCGGGTTTAGTTCTGAAATAGCTATCTAATTCTTTAGTATAGTTACTTAATTCTTCATTATAACTCCAAAATTCTTATTCAGCTAGAAGATATACGCAGTAGATTTGAGGGAAAGAAACATTATTCATCAGGTTTTTGGGTTTTTTTTCTATCAACTTTTATTACTGGCTTCTAACAATTTTCATCACTGTTATGTTTTGAAAGATCTTAAAAGTATTCAATCTAAAAGCTATTAAACCCCCAAGAACTTCTTCAACTTAAATACTAAAGCAGTATCAATTTCTCCATTGAAATGCTCTTAAATATTTTTAATAGCACTATTTGTTAATTCAGGCTTGTTTTTATTCTCTTATGGTTTGTAAATCTTGCTTTATAAAAAGTATTTCCAGAGCAATTATTACTATTTTAAGAACAGTAACTGCCAAAAAGCTCCCACTACTATTCTGCTGACATATTTATTTTTAAGCTAGACATCAGTATCTTGCCTCATGTGTGCTTGTGCCAGACTGCTAATCTCCAGCCCTGTGTTCTGTCTCCTCAGGAAAAAAAGGCTAGAAACAGTATTAACTTTGATAGGGACAACATTGGGAATGAATGTTCAACTACTGTACCTGCATAGGACCTGGAATGCAAGACAAAACCCTTTCTATATTTTCAGAATTCACATCGACATCATTTACAGCAACCAGAGCATCTCCTGGAGGTGAAACAGACAAAGTGAGAAAGTTAGTTGGTATCACACAATACAAAGCCAAAATGTCTTGTTTTAAAAATTAGCATGACATTCGAACAGTCATAAATGTCCATTTGTTACATTTAAGTAGATGGTTCCTACATGCAACATTTACTGGGTTTAGAAACATTGGTCTGTTACCTCAGTGCTCTTAAGGCCTTACTGCTGTGTTTGTATCGTTTTATAAAAATGACCAAAACATAGAATGGTTTGAGTTGGAAGGGACCTTAAAGCTCATCTCGTTCCAATCCCCCTTCCGTGGGCAGGGACACCTTCTGCTATCCCAGAGTGCTCAAAACCCCATCCGACCTGGCCTTGAACAGTTCCAGGGATGGGGCACCCCCAGCTTCTCTGGGCAACCTGTGCCAGGGCATCACCACCCTCACAAAAAATAATTTCCTCCTAATATCTAATCTAAACTCACCCTCTTTCAGTCTGAATCCATTTTCCCTTGTCCTCTCACTACAGGCCCTTGTAAATAGTCTTTCTCCATCTTTCCTGCAGGCTCCCTTTAGGTACTGGAAGGCTGCAATTACGTTCAGTCTGAACAATCCCAATTCTCTCAGCCTTTCCTCATAGGAAGATCATCTTGGTAGTCCTCCTATATAATAACTGTCCAAGCCTCTTCCCTCCACCAAGGCTTATATCACTTTTATCAGAAAACACAACAATTTCACCCATCAGGTTATTTCTCCTCCCCAGCCTCTGAAACTACCTCTGTTCACTTGTCAATCCTTCTCCAGTGCTTCTTCCCCTGATACAAACACTACTGTTCCCAAAAGCACTGCAAAACTCACCCTTCCTGTAGCAGTTACAAGTTCTAGGCCATCACTGACACCAAAGGTTTCCAGTGTTGGTTGAGCCTAACTCTGGGAGAATCCCACCACCCTGAGCCCCTCTCTTTGAAGCAGTCCTGGCAGTTATTGTGCATATTAGTAACTCTTAGCTTCACTGAACTGGCAGAAAACCATTTATTCTTCCTCATTTCTCCTTTGTCTCTCAAGCCACATCACAGTTTAGTCCTTTCCCTTCTTTTCCATTCCTTGTCCACTGCTGTGCCTTCTTATTCTGCTCTCTCCATTCTTTTATCTGCCAGTTCCTCCTGCCTAATGTCACTTTGCATTTTCAAAATCTGACACTCTTACCATCACTGGCAAGGGGGAGAAAAACCCAGAATCCCAAAGAAAAAGTCCTTAACTGCAAATGGAAAAGGTTTGAAAAATTAAAGGCACCAGTTATGAAAGCAAACAAAACCAAATTAGAGCTTACAAACTTAAATCCACATTCAAGTACAAACATCAAACTGAGATGTCTCTCTGAAGGAAAATATTCTCATGAAGTATCCTAGTGCTAATTAGTTGATAACCTCTGCCTCATCCCCCTCAGAAAGATGCATGTTTAACATGGAGTGTGCAAGGAAGCTACGAGACCAGTGGAAAAGGAAACGAGCCTGTGAAGTTAGAAAACATAAAAGTAAAATAACATCAAGAGATAAAACTATGTAGACCTGTCAAAAGGAACAGAAATTGGAAAGTAAAAAGAGAAGGTTTTTTTACCATTCATCTACTTTCAAAAATAAAACAAAAAAAAAAAAAAA
>VXBX01008578.1:343124-383550 GCA_013400415.1 Scytalopus superciliaris
GGTGCCCGCGGGCTCCGCTCCCCTCACGGGCTCCATTCCCGCCGAGGCCGCCATGACACCCGCGCCGGGCGGGGCACGTGCCCCGCGCCGCGCCCTCCCATTGGCCGAGTCCCGCGCGCCGCGGCCTCCCATTGGCCGAGTCCCGCGCGCCGCGCAGCGGGCGGGAAGCGCGCGGGGCGGCCCTGAGGGGGCAGAGCGTTCCCTGTAACCAAACACCGACCCGGGGCGGGAAACTTGAGGTAAAAGGCGGCTCCCAAGTCAAACAGTTTATCACTGGGACACCTCTGCGCTTTAATTCAAGCGTTGTTAATTTAAGGAGCTGTGAGAAGCTCAGGTAACTCGTCAAGGAGAGCAGTGAGGCTCAGGAGAGACAAGGGATGTGACAGACCCAAACAAGCACCTGAAAAACAGCCCCGTGCAATCTACACGTGATAACCGAGACAAACACAGCCCCACACACCCCCTACTTGGTTTTCAGGACATAAATTATTCCCCATCCATGAAAAGCAAGGCCGCGCAGACAAATGTGTCAGCAAACCCCTCAGGACAGGCGTGGTGAATAGGGAAAGGATGGAGGGTGATTGCTGGAACATCTTTATTCTGTTGGATTTGATGTCTGCTCAGTGGGGTATCCGCACAGCTTCACCAGGGAGGTTCCACAGCACTGGGGCCCCCACGGAGGAGCCACAGAATTCTGGTGTGGAATTCCCGTGCTTGGAAATGACTTAGAGAAGTTTTTGTTCAATAGGTGTGATTTGAAGTGAATTAACAGACGGAAACGTTTTGGACTCATATCCATGTGATTAAGGTTTCAGCTGGAGCTGTGAAAGATACCTATCTTAAATATTGTGGCCATTCTGAAGTCCCTGTANTCACGGGCTCCATTCCCGCCGAGGCCGCCATGACACCCGCGCCGGGCGGGGCACGTGCCCCGCGCCGCGCCCTCCCATTGGCCGAGCCCCGCGAGCCGCGCCCTCCCATTGGCCGAGCCCCGCGCGCCGCGCCCTCCCATTGGCCGAGTCCCGCGCGCCGCGCAGCGGGCGGGAAGCGCGCGGGGCGGCCCTGAGGGGGCAGAGCGTTCCCTGTAACCAAACACCGACCCGGGGCGGGAAACTTGAGGTAAAAGGCGGCTCCCAAGTCAAACAGTTTATCACTGGGACACCTCTGCGCTTTAATTCAAGCGTTGTTAATTTAAGGAGCTGTGAGAAGCTCAGGTAACTCGTCAAGGAGAGCAGTGAGGCTCAGGAGAGACAAGGGATGTGACAGACCCAAACAAGCACCTGAAAAACAGCCGCGTGCAATCTACACGTGATAACCGAGACAAACACAGCCCCACACACCCCCTACTTGGTTTTCAGGACATAAATTATTCCCCATCCATGAAAAGCAAGGCCGCGCAGACAAATGTGTCAGCAAACCCCTCAGGACAGGCGTGGTGAATAGGGAAAGGATGGAGGGCGATTGCTGGGACATCTTTATTCTGTTGGATTTGATGTCTGCTCAGTGGGGTATCCGCACAGCTTCACCAGGGAGGTTCCACAGCACTGGGGCCCCCACGGAGGAGCCACAGAATTCTGGTGTGGAATTCCCGTGCTTGGAAATGACTTAGGGAAGCTTTTGTTCAATAGGTGTGATTTGAAGTGAATTAACAGACGGAAACGTTTTGGACTCATATCCATGTGATTAAGGTTTCAGCTGGAGCTGTGAAAGATACCTATCTTAAATATTGTGGCCATTCTGAAGTCCCTGTATAAGACCTGATTTTATAGACAAATCACTGTTGCATGGTTTTTAAAACTACAAATCTATGCAAAGGGGGAGACAGAAAAATTCCCTAACTAAAGAAAAAAAGTTTGTTCTACTATGGTTACATTTGATTTAGGACAGGCTATTGTAGTTAATTTAAGGGGTTTTTCTCCCTGTCTGAGCAGGCAACAACCACTTCACACAAAGTATATAACCCAGGCATGGTAGACAATTCCTTTAAAAATAATTAAAAATCAGATCTTTGGTTGTTTGCAATGATCAGACTCCAAGTTATGCACCAAGTTTCATTCTGTCTATCACTTCCAGAAGAACAGGAGGGGGAAATACTTTAGAAGTACCTCACTTCCCAGACAATTTACTTTATGAAAACAAAATAGTCTGCATAAACAGCATTTCCGTAAGAGCCTAATGAGTTAAAATTTCCCAAGAGGAATACTGGAGGAGTTAGAATTTTAGGAGAAGTAGGTGAGATACACTGTAGGTGAGATACACTGTCCTGCCCTCCCTAATTCTGCTTACATTTGCAAGCACTTTTAATACACTGAGCAGCACACTGAAGTGTTTCTATAGAGAAGTGATAGTCAATGCCAGATGGTCTTGTGTTAGTTAAATTTCACCGAGTTCAAGAGCTGGTTAATTGTTTCCAGTTGTTTGCTCTCTAAGTGAGAAATACAGGCTCTCAAGGAGGCAGCGGTCTTACACCACTTATTGTTTTATAGTAATAAACATATTAGGAATGGAAGGATGATGGAAGATTTTGGTCCACTGAGAGGGGTAGTTGGGGGTCACTTAAGTATTTCTGTGAAACAAATGAGGAATTTTTGCTGCTATGGGAACAATTAAAGACTGCAAGACATCTCACACAGCAGGATTTTATTTTGGTGAAGATACAGATTTTCCCACACAATCCCTCTTGAGAGGAAAACCTCTCATTTCTTGGGCATAAATATTAGGAGGAGACTTGAAATAATTTGTCTTCTGGCAGATACTTTACACTGAGTCCAAGTAGCTGGGCTGACGCTTCTCACTAAGGAACCCCCAAGCCTTCTATGCTAAGTTGCTGTTATTAACAAGCAGATGGTAAAAACTTGCCCCAGGGCATCATTAGCATCAGTAGTCCTGCTCACCTTTACTGGACAACTCGTTTATGAGCACTTAAAAGTGGATAATTAAAAAGTACTCCCTTTCACCCTAAGGTTGTTCTGATTAGCTGTTGCTACAAAGAACTAAATCCATGTGTGGAAATTTATTCCGGAACATGAGTTTCTTGTTACTTTTTTTGGCTCAACCTGCTTCAAACTCTGGTTTTTTTAAAACCTAACAGTCTACCTGAATCCATGTTTATATTCAGAAATAGACTGAAGTTAAGACAGAGCACAGGACATGTCAAAGAGATATATGGTTCTTTCTAATAAAGGAGTAAAATAACTAGGGTGTAACTTTATCTTTTTGGTACTGTTGCATGAACACTCCAACCATTGCCCAATTTCAACTACTAGTATTTTTTCATTGTTACGTACTGACAGCTGATTTTTTCAACTTGACAATGAAGAAATGAGGCTGGAGTTAGAGTCTTTCCTAGGAACTAGATTAGAAAACACAGGGAAATTTAGGATTAGTGTTTCTGCCTGACTTGTTGTGTTTGGTTCCGTACAGTCAGGCCTAATCTTAGCAATGTTCCTAGGACCCACGATTCACTGATGGTATTCCACACTGATTTCACTGATTCATATTCTGCAGGTATGCTGGACCTGGATCATGGATGTAGTTGGGCTCTTCTCAACACAGGGCTGAAAAGTGGGATGGTGTTACCCCCCTGGTACATGGGGGCAAGCTAACACACCCTGTGCTATGAGTGAATGCTACCTGATACTTAGGAGCACCTACTTTGTGCCTGTGAGATGCCAATGTGGTATCTCCAGGAACTGTATCAGCTGCCTGACTTTTCAGCAGTCTCCCCTTCTTCTTCAGGGTCATTCCCCCTGCTGACTGCCGGTGTGAGTGAGGAAGAGCAATGACTGCAGTGCTGTCCCTGTAATATCTGAACAGTGCTCCAAACTGGAAGAACTCTCCAAAGCTTGGATCTGCCAGCTCCCTGGCACTTTTGTGCAGTGCAGGCACTAGAAACAGGCCATAGTAATCCTGCAGGAGAAATCTCACTGGATACACCTGGACTGCAGTCGAATCTGTCTTTCCTACACGGTGTGTATCAACAGCATTTTAGGCGTTCCTTTGCTTTCCCTTTCCACACTTCAAATGACAGCTATTCATTAGCGATAAAGAATTAAGACGGCCTAAGTGTCCTGCTACTGTTTAATTTTTTCCTTTCTGCTTGTTTTTAAATCAGTTACTGTTTCCAGGAAGGCTCTATCAACAACGGGACAGGCACAAATGATACATTACAGATACAACTAGATAAATTACAAACAGACAAAACCAAGAGGAAAATAGTTTCATCTTTGTTTAACAGTTCTGTTTCTTGATGCTAACACCTGCATTATTGAAAGAAAAACTAACAAAAAACATGGAATGCTAAAGAGTGACATTATATACTTTTCAGCTATTGAGCCCTATTTATTTTTTTATTCTTCCAGTGCACAGCATCAGCAAAAATATAACGGAAATAATTTCCTCTTTTTTTAAGAGGAATGCAGCTTTTCCCTGCCCTGGCAAAGTCTTTCTTAAAGGACAAAAGGCACGTTGCACAAATATTCCTTAATAAATAAGATTTTTTGACTACAAGGTTTCCACAAAACTATGTGAGTAAGACTGTGGTTACAGAATCTTCTGTTCACAGTTTCTCTGACATGGTTGCATAGAGACCATCCACAGCAAAGTGGCATGAATTGAATAGTGACACTGGACTGTCATTTTAATTGGGATATTTACATATAAACAGACTAAATGGAGAATGAAGGCTATCTTTGGGACTGAAGGACCAGAAATTTTGTGATAAAACACTCCATTGCTCAATAACTAAAATAGACTGTTCTTTCTGACTTTTCAACCTTTCTGGATCAACTCTGTTGTATCACAAAAGATTTTACAAGAACACAAAACCAACAAGACAGTCATGGGAAGACTAGTTCAACCCATCTCATTCTTTTGGAATACAGTCTGACAGTTCCCTCTATCATGAAAAGCAGCTCTAACTTCAAATATGAATTTTTTTTCCTACTGTTTTTAGTTCACTTTACAGGCTTTTTTTAGGATCACCTGCTACGCATGTCAAGCGTGAAAGAAACCATTATTTGCAGTCAGTCAACATGCAAATGTTTCAAGCATGAATAGCCTTATTACACTTAGAGTATATTAATATAAGCAATACCATGGGGCAGCATGTTTTTAATCCAGATTTGAAACGGAGCATTTTCTGTTAAGTCACTGACAAATCCGTGCACAGGGTTTGAAAAACCAGAGGGTCCCTGTTAGCAGATGAACACATTTATTGCTCATAAAGTGACTTCAGAGTGCCATGCAAGAGCAGGCTGATTCCGGCATGCCCTCCTTGCTGTATGCTGTGCTTGCATCCCCAGTGTTCACTTGAATGGATTTTAAGTGACTGTTCAGTTTGACGACTTGAGCTGGAGTGAATAATCAGTTGTTAAGTTTCCATAGCAAGAGCTGTTTGGAGCTGGCAATGGGAGTACCTGTGTGCCTTTTCTTTTGCAGCAGGAAATAAATCAGTGTAGCTGCAAAATAGGAAATGAACACTTTACACAACAACTGGAGATAAGCTTCTCTTGGATACTGTTGAATGGGATGCTGTTTCCTTTGTAAAGTTTAAGTGGCTCTCAGCTAGTGCATGAAAAATGGCATTAAGGGTGGCTTTCAAAGTCCTGCACGGGCCTATTGGGCCAGATCTTATTGCCGGGATGTCTTTGTGGGGGGATTCTGTGGAAAATCGTACATTAGGGATGGTGAAGGCAAGCGGAAAAGCAGCTGCTTCTCATACAGTGTGCCTCCTTGCACATCCACTGAAGGATGTTTTCCCATTCCTCTTGGATCTTTGTGCGAATTAGGATACATTTCCCCCTCCCTTAAAGAAGCATTCAAAATGCTTTTGGTATTGCTGCAAGAGCATCAATCCCTATCAGCCCGCTTCCTTACACATGTAAGACAGTCAGCCGTTGCTCCCGTAGCTCCCCTCACCTGCAGGTCCTCCTCTTTCTCCAGGAAGGAGGGAGGGAAACCCGCGGGATGCAGCTGCCCCTTCCCCTCTCTTGCCGGCCCCCACCGCCCACGGGCTCCCGGAGCGGCAGGACACGGCCCCTCGCTCTTCCTGCGGCCCCAGCAAAGGGGGTCCCGCCGAGGAGCCGGGGGCTCCGCCGCCCCTCCGCCCGGCCAGTCCTGCCCTGCCCTGCCCTGCCGTGCCCTGCAGAGCGGCGGGGCGCGCCTCCCGGGGAAAGCGCCGGAGCCCCCGCAGTTCGGGGGGCGAACGCGGCCGCCCCTCTCCGCAGCAGCCGCCTCCCCGTCCCCGCCACTGACCTGTGCAGCAGCACGCTCTGCACCGAGTCCAGGTCCTCCAGGTTCCTGGTGACGGGCCTCGGAATGCTGTACCTGCCCGCCCCGAACATCGCTGGTGGGCGGGCAGGCGNATCCCGCGGGGGAGCTGCGGGGCTGCTCCCGCCGGGCTGGCGGGCGGGGAAGCGCGTCCCTCCCAGCCGAGGGAGCGTTGCACGGTATTGTTTCTTTCAGGAACTCGAAAACCGTGAAGTCCCAAGTTTCGTATAAATGGAGTAAAATAATTCCTAGCTGCAGGCTTAGATTTTTTTTTTTTTCCTCCCAGAGCTTCATCCACAGCTCTTACTATATGAGAAAATGGTTTTCCCCCCACATGTTTTCCTGTTGGTCAAACTAATGGAACCGCCCAGTCGATTCTATTTTCTTAAGTGGTAATATGATTATCAATCTCAGAAAATTTAACCCAGTCTTTGTTTCCCTCTTTGACAAAATAGTAATTACAAGTGGTTTCAGATGATAGCTCTGAGTTACAGAACTCCTTACTAGGTTCCCATCTGCAAAGTTCCGGTGCAGTGTATTGAATGAATAGGCATGTGTGGTGTGACCCATATCTTCTCTGTTTTTATTTCTTACCCATGAATTGCAATAATTTATTTTCTCTCTTTTACAAAGAGATCAGTTTTCTCTAATGATTAGAATTTTTCGAGATGTAGTCATCTGCTTTAGGTTTTTTCCTATAGGTGACATAAGATCAATAGCTAATAAAGTCCTGCAATCTGTTACTAATAGTTTCATCAGGTTTAGTTTCCTTGAGTCACTGTGTCTGAGGCAATTACAGCAGCACAGCAATTAAAGAATTTTCCAGAAAAACCATTATGAGGGGGTCCATTAGCGTGATACAGAATAGATAGCAAATTGGAAGCCACAGAATATTTTACCACCCAGCTCCATGGGATGTTGACCACTACATGGAGCAAGAGCTTCTGCTTTTTTGAAGATTTTGGCTTGAGTAGACAGTGGCAACAGCTCAATTTGGAGAGAGTGAATGCAGAATTACCATGAGTCTGTGGCTGAGATCCTTATCAAGTAGTGTGACTTGAATATTTAGGTATTTCACAATTTTTTTCCATTCTTAAAATTTTGTTTTCATTTTTTTCTTTGATACCAGCAAGAAATTGTAGGAGAAGGACAATATCCTCTGAATTCCATTCCTGTCAAAGATGTGCATACTACCGTCTTCCACTGAGGTGAGAAACAGCAGCAGTGCTATGGATTATGAGCATAAACCCTGTGTCATGATCTTTGGCACCAGGGTGCTAAGGAAGCTAAAGGTATGCCATGATTCTGGGTTTAAGTAGCAGTGACTGGAGGAGTTTAGTATGTCAAGTATCAAAACAATGAGCTCTTCTGAGCAAAGAACATCTTGATTTCAGAAAGCTGCTGGAAATATGGTGGTTGGGTCACCACTGCTCTAGTAAAACGGGCACACTCCGTGTTTCTGGGTGACTGCACCAGTGGGCAACGTGTGATCTGAAGCTTAGAATATTTCATACAGAAGTATGGATCAGATGGCAAGGTGAGAATTTCTCCTGCTGTTCACAGCTATAGCTACTTTGGTGTTTGCTGTGGTAAATGAGTCCTACACATACATACCGAGGCTATACATTTTGGGCTAGAATGCCATGTAGATCTGGGACTTCAGCAGCTTTATCTGGACTGTTAAATTCCCTTTGGTCCTGTACAATATGGTTTTGAGAACAGCATTATGCAACAGCAGAAGACCAAAAAGCTATAGAGACTGACTTTGCTATAATTTTTTCACTCTTTGTACTATTGTTGTGCCCTAAGGGAGCAGAGATGTTTATTTTTGTACACAACAGGGATGTGTTTTCCCAATTCCCTTAGGACAACACAAAACCCACATCTGTGGCTGGCATTTGATGGTGGAAAACAACAAAATCCCCAAACATTACCATCCCAATCACCCTGCATGTCCAGAAGGCCTTTCCAAAAAGCATGTCAGATTTTCCTTGTCCCTGGGTTCCTTCTCACGGAGGGAAAAGTTTTTTATGCTTCTTACAACTACTGACCTAATGCTGAGTTTAATGATAACATCATCTGTACTTTTACTGGGTTTAACATTTATTGTGAAGATCTTCATTAGAATTGCTTACAACTTAGCAAAACCTGAAAACATATGTAAAGAGACCTTAAAACATGCCCAAATGAGAAAAAGTGACTTAGATTTTGTGTAGCTTATGAAATGGTGGATCCCAAAGCACCATGCTGCTGATAAATAGGCCAAATTGCTAATTTTAAAAGCAAATAGAATGTTTTTCTAGGTATTAATTACAACTTTTACTGCATTTAGTGTACCTAGACTCAATATTTATGGATAACACAACTGGAAAATGAAGAAAGAGCAGAAAATCCAAAGTAATACAGTGGAAGCTGTCAGAGCTTTGTATTTTTTCCTGAATATATTTATGTTACCTTAGTTGCACATAAGTTTCTCAAGTAAAAAGAGAGAGTTCTGAGCTACCATTAATCCTCTTATACAACTTCTGCAACTACCCCAGCCTTTGACATTTACAAAAATTATTTTATTGAGTTTTACAGATTGTTGTTTCACCAAAATAAAAAGTGCACTTTTATTGTATTTTCTGCAACATTTTAGGCCACAGAAAAAGGAAGGTCACTGTTCCATTTGAAGATTGTCAACTCTTATGTTTAACTGTACATACAGAGAACATGGCATTTCCAGAATCCAGTGAAATATGTGCAGTTGGAGAAAGATGATAAAGTTCTGCAATGCAGAGAAAGAAAACCAATAGGGATAGGGCAAGGAGGAAATTTCAGGAAGTTAAACACATGGCAATGGCAACAACAAAAAATTATAAGAGGCATCCTGAACACAAAATAATTAGAGCATGCCTGGGCTCCCCTTCTGTTTGTGGTAATTTTACTGTCAGTTGAACTGGTTTATAAAAGCCCTTCTGCTTTGTTACAGAACAATTCTGGTGTTCCTCATGTAAAAGGAAAAAAAGAATAATAACAAAGTATTGTGATCCTGTGCTTGTGAGACACCTCTGTCTGAGATTGTACTGTATATTTTTCTTCAGCAGATGTTAGGCTTTTGATTCTGCAACTATTTCCTATGCTGACACCCCCCCAAGTTTCTGAATCATAATCCCCTCTTGGCAAAGACTAAAAGAGGTAGTAAAGCTACTTCTGCTGTATTCAAATACCTTTGATTTCCTTGACTTGGCTGGTAAGTTTTAGCATGCTCAGGGATCAAAGATTAACCAGCATTCTTTGGCTGTGCAAGGTGGAAATCAAGTTATTGTCACTTCATATGTCTGGTTTCTCATCTATGTCATTAGTCATTAGATGTTAGCACATGTCATATGTCATTAGATATTAGCACATGAGGAGAGTTGAAATATCCAATTGAAGGGAAAAAAACCCTATTTTTTTCTGTTCAGTTATACCTATGAGTAAGGGAGGCTGTACCTTGCTGTATTTGGTTCCCAAACTAAGGGCAAATGGTTGTTTGAGCACAAGGTTACTCTCCTGACTATTCTATCCTTCCTCACCTCTTGGCTTATGAAACTGCCCTGTGACGGAGGCAGCAAACAGGCACTGAGAATGCACCCTACCAGCTGCAATTCATAGTCCAGCACATTAACTGAAGCCCCCATCTACTTCCATTTATTTTGTTATGCCAAGCTCTAAACTGTGGCAGCTCAGTGTCAAGTTCACATATCCATTACATTAAGCTATGGCAACCAAAGGGATCAGGAATGATGAACCAAAGACCACATTTTCTACTTATCTGAAAGCACAGAGATTTGATAGCCTAAGGATTTTTTCCCCCCCATCTGACTGGCTCAAGTGTAGTTTACCTTTTAAACAGAGGATTGTTCATCTTCAGATGAATTAGGAAAGCAGGAGCTCTAATTAGCACAAGAGATGAAAATCCATGAAGGAAATGGATCAGTTAGCACTCGATTGTTCTGTGTTGTATTATGTTACATTCTCTGCTCTGATACATGAGTTCATTAAAAATATCCTTCTACTGTCTTAAAAATATAACTGCAAAGTCTAGTAAAAAACAGTAATTTGCATTAGTGAATATAGTTCTTCAGAATCAAGACCCATAAGGAACAAAAACAGGTAAGTCCTGCCACTCTCTGTAGAAACACTTTTGAAATCTATAGTGGTTTATTTCTGGTATTACTTGATCTTCTGCTGATTAACAGTGGATAGTGATGGCAGTTTTGTGGAGTGGGTATTCGTTCTTGGGCGGCACCAGAAGATGCATGCTCAGGCTGCTATTGCTTGTCTCTTGCCATGTTGAAAAGACTGAGGGGTGGGGTTGGTGGGGTATTTTTGTCAAGGAGATGTTCCCAGGCTCTGCCTCTTGTTTACAAATAGCTATCAAGTTTCTAGAAGGCAGAGGCAATAATCTGATTTTCACTTCTGGCATGATCACATATAGACATCCACCTCTGGATTTGCTTTCTATTCTAACTGAGACTTATATGCATATTAAAAAACCCCAAATGCACAGAGATTTTGGTTTATTGCATCACTTAAAGAATAGTGACTTCTTTTCTGTGCATATGGAGACTGTTTCCCCAAGCTGTCCTCTTAACATCCTTGTGTTACATCATCACTGCACTGCAGGGAGCAGAAGGCTCTGCTACTCTGAGTCTAATGATCTGTTCCTCTCAGAGTGCAGGGGCACTAAACATTCTGTGCGTTCCCAGGTCTGCCTTCAGTCCAGCCTTCCAGCAGCAAGAAAGGAAATCCAGTTTATTTGTCAAATAAATCTCCTGTACTTCTGGGATCTCTTAAAAAGCCATCACAAAGGCAGTGGTTTTGGCAAGCTGGTAAAGTCAGCAATGCAGGAACTCATGGAAATAAGAATTTATAGTCCATGAGTAAACCCTTAATCCAAAGAGTAAGTGACAAACTGAAGAGTGACATCCCAATGTCACTCATTTCATCCCAATCCATCAGTTTCCCTCTTCAAAGAGTCTTCAGTTTGCAGAATAGAAGGGGTAGAGAGGCAACATATGGCTGGCTACTTCATGACCTTTAAAATAAATTACTGGCTTCTTATTATTTCCCCTAAGACAGTTTTTGTACTGATGAAAAACCTAAATCTAACTGAAAAAACTATCCTAAAAATTATTAGACTATTGATATATTGCAAAGACTGATAAAACAGAATTATATTTTGTTAAATTGACTCTGAAAAAGTTTTTGTAAACTTGTTTATAAATACAGTTTGAGACCATGTGATCTTGTGAGAAATAGATCAGAACAATAAAAGAGGGGCAACTTGTGTTTTATATGAACATCTGGGCAGTGTATAAGAATATGTGGCAAACAGGGTAAGTAAAAAAAGAAATCCTTGAACTTTGACACCAGATTTGTGTTCTAGGATTGGTTCTGAGGCTCTCTCCCCTCATGTCACCAGCTTCTGGACTCGTCTGAGTCTCTGGAAGCGCAGACATTGGAACAGTGATTAGGCAGCCTGTCTGTAATTAAAAAATTTCCAAGCAAATACATATAATTTATATGTTCTACCTCACAACCAGCACTTTAAATTACCCTGAATTTTCTTTTTTTTTGTGTGAGAGTCTCAGAAAATCATCTATAGAATTTTTGTGTATCAAGAAGTTTATAAAGCTAGTTAAAACATGAGAGAAGTAGGATTACTTCAAAAGCTAAAGATTTTTAATTTTTTCTATCAAGTGTGCTGGAAATCCTCTGCTTCTTAAATACATAAATGCATAGCACCAACACCAGTCACAATTGACTTACAGCATGAGAAAATAGATGCTTTTCCTACTCTCTTAGTTTTTATCAGATGTTGTTCTTTAAAAATGTAAATATTTTGGTAGGTCGCAAGAATTTAAAGAAAAGCAAAATAGCACCACCTGGTGCTGAGCAAAGTTTTTGCGATCAGTTCCCATCGCTTGAGATTATTGCTGTACAGATAAACTACTGCCTTTCACAATCTCAATTTGAGGTCAGATAAGGAAATAGCTATTTCTATGATTAATGCTTTGTCCCCTTTTTTACTTATAGGCCTTCCCACTTCCCGAAATCTTTATTTACCAGTTTTTAGGGACTTCTGAAAAAAACTTCTTGTAGTTTAAATAGTCTGGACATGTGTGAGGAATTATTGATTAAAATCTGATTTCTAGGCTTTTGTTCATGTGGTGTAGATTTGAGGATAATGAAAAACTACTGCTAGAAGTGAACTTCACCACTCTTTCTTTGTTTCTGTTTATTTCTGGGCTTCCTTATGGTGCTTGGAAATAAAAGCATAATTGAGGTTAAGACCTACATCCTGAAAGGACTTCATTTGACTAAAACCTGTCAAAATCAATGGGAAGTTAAGTGCCTGAGGATGTATCCCTAAGAATTCAATTTCTAGGCATTAGAAATTTATTTCTACAACTAAAAGAACTAAAGATAATGTCTTATTTTTAAGTAATCTGTTTCCTGCCTCATGTGAAGCCCCTGAAAAGTAAAAAAAAATGCTTTGTGTGTGACGTCCCAGCAGGAGCCCTAAATTCCATCTATATCCTAAAGCTACCTAGAATCATAGCTTAGATTTGGGAGTTTGTCACAACATTGTTTTGGATTTCTTTTCTGTTGTATTTTGATGTGTTTGAAGTATTAAAACCAACAAAAAATGGTGGAGTTTTTTTAGGTTAATGAAGCAGAACTAAACACTGATGTTCAGAAATTGCTGAATAGGAATTTAATGTAAGAGATAATAAGAATGTATCTTCATGAGTGCACACAGCAGGAGGGTGGGGAGATCTCAGCCACCAAGCCAAAAACTTGCAAAAAAAGAGCAATACCGTGTAAGATGTTTGCCCTTAAAAGCCCGATCAAAGCTATTTAGCTTGGGCTAAGTGCGGTAATGATACATTGCTGCTGCTGTGCCATATCAGGAAATCAAAGCACTCACAGCTCAAAAAATAATTGTGATTTCTGAGATAGTTGCTGGCTAGGTGGCAAAATCGTGATGTTAATGTGGCCTTTAAGATTTCTGCTCTTTGGGAGAGAACTCTGTAAATACATTGTGTCAGTCTTGGCTGGATTGCCTGTTGTCTTCCAGCATCCATGCTTTTTCTCACACAAAATTCAGAACAATCACGGAGTTATTTAGGATGAGATGCTCTCTCTCTCTCTCTGTCTGAGATTATGCAGCTCTAATGAAAACTACAGTGCAACTTTAATTTCTTTTGGTCTCTGAAATCTTAGCTATTTGCCTTCCTTCTTATCAAGGCTCTGTGTTTCATGATATGACTGTATTTAGAATGAGTTTGTTTTCAGTATCCACAGAGGGACTTAAAAGTCCAACTAACCAACCTTACTAATAAAATTTTACTATAAATTTTAATTTTCATTCAAGAAACACTAGAGGGCATTGCAAGTTCTGTGCTCATCCGTCTGGTAATTCCACAGTGCTCTGCTGTAATTGCAGTCTACTCAGTGTTGATTAACTAATAAGAGCTTACTAACATGATGGGAAAAGCTGTGGAGACCATTTGCAGGCTGCAAAATAGTTTCTGGCACTTTCATGACAAATACAGTGATTGCTTTGGTCGGCAAGCACATGAAGCACACATCATAGGAACCAATATAATGTGAAGTTGCACATGGATTTCTCTGAAAATGGAAGCAAAACTGTATTAGGCACAGCCATTTCTGAAAATGGAATTGTGTAACTTGGGACTGGCAGCTGGCAGGGTTATATATTCCATCCCACCTCTGGTCTGAAAAATAGATCATTTTTTCCCCCGACATGCGTTGTACAAATTCTGTTCAAAATTTAACAAAAATACTGATAATTTCACTGGGGTCAGTTTTAAGTGAGTTTTAAACTGCATGTGTTTTTCATAAAGAGAGAAGGAAAGTAAAGGTGAAGTGCATATACACAAAGGGGGGATTTTAGGAGTAGTTTGGAAGTCACTGATGGGAGCAGAATTTGCAGGACTGTTCTTTGATTCTTCTGCCAAAAATTCAAGGTTTTCAGAAACTTCTGTCCCCTGTCAAACATCACTGATTGTTCCTCCTGGAAATAACAGTGCAGGAAACATTCTGAGGACACACAAAGTATTCTTGAGGCAGAACTGCTCATACAGGATATACAGAGGAATGTCCTGTTTGAGGAGACAAGTTGGTTTCCCTCTCTTTTATCTTTTAGATGCATTTAGATCATTTTGTGTCTGCATATGGCAGACTTCAAAGAATTTTTTTGTTTCTTTTTTTTTTTTTTTAAGTGTAAATGGTGCCACAGTGTCAGAGTGAGTGATGCAAAGTGGTGTAAGGAAGGGCAGCCTCCCAGTGCTTCCTTGATTCCTGCCAGCTTGGCAAACATGCACAAAGCCATGCACTGTCACAGGCTGGCGTTTTTTGCTGGTTTACTTGCATATAGTTCAGTGTTTAATCAAAAATTATTAAGCCTGTGTGTTTTTTCCTTAGTAATTTTGTATATTGTTCAAGTACCCACCCCGTGTAGCTATTTAACAGCATCTGTCACAACTGAACTGGTCTTAAGAATTTTATAGATTTTGTATCAAGAAGTTAGTTTTTTTTTTTTTTTTTTTTANTGATTCTGGTTAGTCTCAAGTCCTGAAAGTGGAGCTATCAGAAATCGCTGAATCAGAGGAAATGGAGCTACTTTATGCAGAATTAGGATACACAGAGACACTGGTGTCATTATCAGGGATAGCACTGCAGTGAATCAGAAAAGCAGAAAGCCAGTTCCAATGAAACTTGCATCCCATGACTTTAAGCCAGTCTCAGCATAGATATATCCCCATTAGAGAAGGAAGACACATAGTGGGGAGGAATCCTCTGAAGTTCTGTAATAGGAAAACAAGCAGACAAGACTTGTTTTGCAACTGAAGCTTTTGTGCATAATCCAGAATAGAATGAGGTATTTGACTTGCAGATAAAGGAATGGTGATGAAAATCATGCTTTAACAAATAGCAAATAAATTATTTGAGGCTCTGAATCTGGTACTAAGGCTACCATACAGATGATCTTTTAAAAAAAGTAGATTTTGTAAGGAAAAAAAAGGGAAAGTAATTTTTTTCATCACTGGATTGCTGTTTCAAATTCACTTTCAAAAAACCTGACCAAATTAAAGATAAACAAGAAGTGAAATAGAAACACTTCTGAGAACACTGGTGGAAAGGTTATAGTATATTGTATATCTATCTGGTAACAGCAGGAATAAAGAACAACTTTCAGCAAGAGAAAATATCAAATGGATTCTCTCTACCTGTCATGAGCCCTGGGGCTTACAAAAATAGCAGATATCTTACTGCATTTTTCACAAGTTGTCCATAAAAATCTGTAAGGCTTGAGGTCACACAGAACTGTTTGGAAATTACAGAAAATCTGCAGTGGAAGCTTACAAAATGAAGACCAGAACTCCTTTTCTCAGTGGAGCAGCATCAGATTTGTGTTTGACAGTTGAGGCTCTTGTGAATCACTTTCTTTTCCGTTGTGCAAAGCTGCTGAAGTGGCCACCAGCTCTAGTTTTCACGGGAGCATTTGCACCACGAGATATGAAAACGTTTCTGTTCAGTCTCAGACGCCTCAGGTGGATTTTGCTGTCTGCTGGCAGTTGTTGTGACAGGGAATTTACGTGCTGGCAGATGAGATAAAGCCCAGCACTGTTGAGATGAAAGTTATTAAATGAGAGCCCTTCAGGAACTCAAGCACAGTATCTGCACCTTCTGCACCAGAAATATATCGTGTTTTGTCAGTATCTTTAAAGCTTTTTTTTTACCAATCAAATATTTCCCTGTTCTTAATCAACTGTTTAAAAGAACTTGCACAGCACATCAGGGCTTAATTGTCACCCATTTCAGGTAGTGACAAATCATAGAATCTTTCTTTTTTTCTAGGCAGAAAATTATTATGGCCTCTTTTGGTGTTGAACTTGCCACAGTGGTCCTTGCTTTAATCTGCAACGTTTAGATTCCAAACAACATTAATGTCTACTCTACCACTGGGAAGCAGGAAACAGTATAGCTGTCATTGAAGGTCTGTTATGGCACAGATCAGGTAAAATATGGGACAAGTGTTTGTAGGCAGTTTGAAGAGTCAGGTACATAACCAGGACTTAGCCAAAATTAATTAAAGCATTTTTATTGACTTTTGCTGCTGTCTAATGTGATTATAGCACCTTTGACTTCAATAGGAAAACAGGTACATTGAGTTGAATGTTAAAATCATACTTCGTGCAGATGTAATTACATTTTTAGATGATTAAGGCAAAGCCTTGTTTCATTCTTGGGAGACTCTTAAAGTGCTGGAATCTGCAAATTATTTGTACATCTTCAGTGGGTACAAAACACCTGCTTGCCTGCCTGATAATATTCAGTAGGTTAATAAGGAAGAAAACCAGGATTCATCAGGAAGCTTTTAAGAAGAGAAACCAGATAAATGTATGCCAAACAGGAAAGTAATATAAAACTGCAGGGAGTGTTGAAGGAGACTGGCATGATCTATACAGGGGAAAAGAAACTATTCTGATAATTTGGAACATGAAAGCCTAAAAACTCATTGTAATATCTGGTTCCTGCTGCACAAACCTCTTCAACTCATGTTCAGCTGGAACTCTATTAAGCACAAATGGTTTGTATGAAGAAAAAATTAAACTGCAGTACAGCAGAGCACATCTCTTCAACTTGAAACAGCGTGCCAGAATAATACCGATGCATTCCAGAAACATCTATAAAGGCAGAGCTAATGCAACTCTGTTTTCATTAATGCCCAGTTATGTCAAGATGTATAACAGGCCTTCATAATTATAATAAATCAGAGACAAGGTATGCCATAAAATCATACTGTAGGGTAGGGTTATGTTTTCTGATTGGTAACCAGTGAAGTCATACTATGGATGTTCTGGAGACTGCTGGAAGGGCAAGGTGCAATCATATTGTTTAGATTATGCACTAGTTTCCATCTCATAGTGAACTATAAAGTACACCTCTTTTTTTTCCCTGAAGTATTATTTGAAAATTTTAGAATATTTCTGCATGTATTACATGTGGACATTGTTTTTAAAACACTTCTGAAAAAATAATTTAATATACAAACACTTCAAAGCTCACCGATCTTACCAGCTCTGGCACTTTTTTTGGCAAGCACCACCATGGTGCTGTGCATATAGTTGGATATTTATGTGTTAAAATATCCAATATTCTTCTTTATCTCACTGACTAGAAGATAGAGCTTATAGAAGAATTTCTCTCATTTCATCCTCAGAATGGAGAAATGGATTGATTGAGCAAGTTCATGATGTTCTGCAGGGCAGCAGAGGCAGCTCTTTCTCTCTGTGAAGGCAGAACATGAAGAATTGCCCTCTAGCCCGTTCAGGAATTCTGTAAAGGTTAAGGAATTATATTTCTGGAGAGAATCCCAGTTTGATCTCTTCCACAAAAGAGCCAGCAGTAACAGCAGGGTGTTGTTGATTAAGGGCTGGAAATGCAGACATTACAATTTTACAAAAGACTAAAGAAAAAATTCATATTGTGCAATTTGAAATTATATTAGGGCAAAGATTTAAAGCCAGTACCCATTTCATCAATTGTAAGAAATTATTTTTAATATAACAAAGCATTATACCTAACAACAAGTTATAGCATACCTAACCTTTAATTCCTAGTTCTGTAAAAGCTTTCTGTTTTTCTCTGAAATAAAATAAAACAAAACATTCCAGGTCTTTCTTTATGCTCAATAATAAAATGTTTTGTCAAGTACAGGATTTAATGGAGTAAGTTGTGCTTAAGCTGCAGATACCTTTGAAAACAGTCCTGGCTATTTGCTTCCCCAGAAATCATGGGAACTTTTCTTGAGTACTGAGCCGAGGAGAGAGGCCAGGAAACAGCTGACTGCAAATTACTTTGTATGTTGTTATTCGACCAGAATTGCCTGGAATTACTTTATGCTTCATATGTCAGTAACAAGTTCCTGATACCCTTTCTCTATACCATGGACCATTATCTCTCTTGTCTCACCTAATATGATCAATGCACATGAACTTTTAAAATCCTAGACATGTAGGTGAGCAGAGCCCTCAGGGGCATCTGTTGCAAGAAATATCTGTGTGGAGATACTGCAGATCTGATCTAATCGCTGCATTGAAGCAGACTGGAGTGTACTTAGGCAATCAGATCTTAGAAATGCAGGTGTTTGTCTAACAGCAGTTCTCAGGGCTCTGCGTGAGCAAGTCTTCCCCGTATAACTTCTGCCTTGCCTTGCCTTGCCTTGCCTTGCCTTGCCTTGCGTTGCCTTCCCCTCCGGCAGCTGAGTATCCATGGGGCTTGTTGGTATGGGATGGAAAAAGCCCTGACTCCAACTGGAATCATGGCTGGTCTAACCAGGTCTCAGCAACTAAACACAATGTCTCTCAGTAAACTGCTCCAGTTGCTGGCAGTTTTGGAAGGTTTTTCCTAATATCCAACTAGATTTTCATTTACTTTTAACTGGGTTTTTTTGGCATTTTGAACTTTCCTGTCTTTCCTGTTAGCATGGACAATAACTGAATGTTGCACTCTTTACAAACACCCTTTACAGACTGAAAGACATGACTTAGCCTCACTTTTCTCTAGAATAAATTCCTTGAGGTTTCCCTGATATATCTTGTTTTCTGAAAGTGTTTCCTTCATGTTCTCCTCCAAATGCTTTCCCAATGGTTATGCCTTTCCTGCATCACAGTGTCTGAAACTGCATGCACTCAGCTGAGGTTTCATCACTGAGTAATTTTTTACATGATTTTGATATGACAGTTATGTTAATATATTCTCTACTGAACGGTACTTCTATACTCACAATAATTCTAGTCTAACAATATTTTCTACTGACAATCATGCTCGTGTTTGCTGAGCCACACATGCAAGACTTCATTTGGGCAAATGCATATAACAACCTGATAAGTACAACGAAAACAAGAAGCATTTATAAAGATTTCCTTCCTAATTTGCTATCCTTTTAGTTGGTGGCCAGCATTTGAACTTATAAAAAGGCAGTTTAAGAATTCCTAGGAAGTTAAATGGAAAAATACTGTTTCCTTCCTGTCCTTATATAGTTATGAATAAAGTCATTAGTATTTTGAAGTATGTCTTATAATTCATGAGTCTATTGCTTTAAGGGTGAAGGCAGTTAAAATCTGTGCCTTATCTCCATTGTCCATATAGTTTTTCTTAAACAGAATTTATCTTTAGTATCTTTAGTCTTTTCTGAAGATGGCAGTTTCTGTCTTGTTTTTTTTTTTAAATAAACAGGTTGACTTAACATACTGTGTCTCACTCCTAAGGTGATAAAAAGAGAGAAGAATGTGCCTCGATGCCTGTTGCGTTACCTTGCTCAGCTTTGCAAATACAGTGAATAATGTAATATTGCAGGCCTGATCTCACTAATGTTATACAAAATAACAACACTCATTTATTTCTGTTCAATCCTCCCCATTCACAGACCTAAAGATCACATTCACTCTGTTAGCCATTGACACTGACTCTTGACTGCAGAAAGAAAGCAAGTGTTCGATTAATTCTGACTAAATCTCTTCAATCATTACTCTGCAGGATGCAGCTTCTGTTACATAAGTAAGCTTGCAAAATGATCCAGATCACTTCCAATCTGGCACTCTTCATGGATTCCACATGTTTTATCAACTGTAATCTTATATTAACTTTATATTTTATCATTGATAAAAATATTAAATATCAATAATCTAGCACTGATGCCAGGAAAACCCCATCAGATGCAGTTCTACTGAATGAACATTTCTAATGGCTATAACCTATAAATAAACAGTTTTTCAAGCTAGTCAACATGTGCTTTACTAATATTTCAAAGAATCATTTATTTTAAGTTATAGTTGAAAAATCTAAACATATTGCCATGCAATTTATAATCTGGTCCAAAGTCAAATATAAACTAAGGAAAACTTCTTCACTGTACTCTTCTTTATAATGAGAAGTTTTTATTAATTGAGTCTGTTATCAACTTTTCAGTTATATTTATAGTTTCTTATTAGGAACAGCTTATCCCATCTTGATTAACTTTATTGGGACAAAACTTTTCAAACTCCTAAAACAGTGTGTCCTATAGATTAGTGTCTGTAGAGTGAGTCTGGCAGCAGGACATCCTGGTTTTCAGAATAACTGAAAATCCTTTTTACTTCTGAGTTTTAAGTTTTCATCAAGATGGATTATTTTCCCACAGTGGCTTATATGGTCACCATCAACAGTAGATTACAAAATTCAGTTTAGAAGATTTATTACAGACCAAGTTTGATTTTGTGATGTTTCTCATCCTGTACTGGCTGTACTTTGAGTTGTTTCAGGATGTCCATGGGCACTGAGTTTGATTCTTTAAGGGACAAATACAGCTCTCAAATTCAAATATGCATATATATTTCATATACACAAGTTCATATATTCACATATTCATTTTCATGATACTGTAATAAATACAATGGGTACATTTAAAAATATGCACAGCATCTTATTACTTAAGCATTTATATCTCCCCAGTGTTCCTATCAGATGTGGAGGGATATCAGCATGAAATGGGATCCTGTAACTTCTCAGTTTTATCAAATGAAAAAAGTAATCAGAACACCAGAACATTTTATGGGTTTTTATTTTTTGGAGATGCTTTGTATTGAAAAAATACATGCCACATTCTAACTATACTCTCCAGAGAGATGGATCAAGAATTCCCCTTGCTAACTTCTAGTTACATTTCTCTGACTGCTGGGGCTTTTGTTTTAAATTAGCCATCCAGTCATTAACTTTTGCAGATTTTTATATTAAATGCAACAGTTACAAATGCTTTAATTTTATATTTTATTATTCAGTGAAGCCCTCCAGCTGGCCAGATTCCTCCTGTGTCAACACTCCGACACTTTTGTTTAGAAGATCTATCAGCGTGCGCAAGGCAACGGCCAATGAAATCTCCATTATCTCTGTTTGACAGGGAATGCTTTGAAAGGCTGTATATTTTTAATGAATAGGAAAAATCAAAGACAGAAGAACATCTTGGGCCTTTACACATAACAAAGAGGGCATATTTATTGACTCATTAATACTAAATGTCAGATGGCTGTGCTCATGGTCGGCAGTCTCGAGTGTTCCATCACCTACAGGGAGTATTAAATATAGAATAAACAGTTCAGTATAAACCGAGGGGCCATTTTTCTATCAGAATAGTGGGTGGGTCTATTAAGTTAAATTATTAACAGTGAAACTCAAGTTACAAAGCCTCAGACGAAATTCCAGGCAATAACTCATAACTTTATAGCTTTCTATCCTTGATTATTCCCTCCTCCCTAAACCTTGAACATATTTCTTTCTGCAACAAAAATAAGCTACCTTCCTTTTTTTTCCTTTTTTTTCCCTTTCTTTTGTCCCTTCTTCCAGGCTTGGTATTGATTCTATTTCTTCCCTCATTTCCCTTGCAGAGTTTTTAACGGTTTGTCTCCCTCCGCTCTATTCCCCTCTTGTACTGTACTACTGACACATTCCTTGTTGTTCTAACACTCAGTATTTGCTCTTCCCATTTCTCATCTTTCATTAGAGCTCCCGGTGTTTTGCACATATAGATGACTTTTTAGAGTACCAGACTATTAACAGGTCCTATTAGATATTTTGATCTGCGCTCGTCCCAATTGTCCATTGCTAAATATTTTACAGTGTTTCTTTTCACTCTAAATGAAAGGAATAAAAACATCCTCATCTTTGTTTGTCTGAGCATTTCATCTCCAGATAGAAAGGACAATTGGCAGATATTTCCCCTATCCCATCCTCACTTCTCTTCTTTGGTTTCCAAAGATGACATGGTCTGTACGGGTCACTGCTGTCCAGATTTGTCAATGAAAGGAACAGTATTTCACTAAATTTGTATGTGATTTAGAAGAAGATACCTCTGTATCTTTAGAGCCAACCCAGCAGCGTGCCTTATTTTAACATTTCCCTTGTCATTCTTTGCCAGCCTCCACCACATGCTATTCCCGGTTGTTATGTCTCCTCTCCAACTTCCAATCCGATTCAATAGGCAGGGACCTGCTGTGTTTGGACAGTGTGTAGCAATTCGGTTTCCTACAGCTTTAGGCAGTCAGGTTCTATTACATAACCAAAGAATAATAGCCCTGTTGCCCTGATTTAAGTGTCCTATATTAACCTAAACTACTTCTATCCTTCCTTGATGTTTACAGTTTCTAATATGGGTGCGTACACTTCTGTGCAAACTGTAAATACTGTTTTTAATACTGAAAAAGAGTGTATGTGTTTTCTGGTGATGTTCCTTACGGGGCAATATTAGTTCTCAGTTTTTATGATAGTATGGACATGAAAGCAGCTCCAGGAGGTATGATTACTGTGTAGGTAAAAGAAAAATGTTATAGTGGTATTATTAGGGAAATGTAATGGCCATCTATTTATTTTCCAAAACATAAATGATCTCCTTTGGCTCCACTGGGATATCAGATCTAATTCTTTATCTCTACAGAATGCTGAATTTAAATTATATAAATAAGCCTAATTTCCTGATAAACAAAGGAGAAAAACATTAGCTCACAAACTTTTAGGCTCTCAGACTGTTTGGGTTGGATGTTTTTCTGGACATTCTTAAACTGACCACAGAGAGCTATTGGACTTGTATATAGAAAGGAACAAGAACTTAAATGACTTTGAGATACAAGTTGTTCCTAATTGGAACTGATCATACTTTCTGATTCTTGAATGTTTAAAATTGGACAGGGATAAGATAGTCTTAAGAGGAAATGGGAGCAAGAGATTTCTGTGGTGAGCCCTATGCCTGTACAGGTGTTGGCAGGTGTGGAGGATAAGAGATTGTGACCCTGTATGGTGCATGGCATAAAAGCCAGTCACAAACTCGGGTCACAACATCACGTCCTGCATGTTCTCCAACAAACTGGTCTGCTATAAACAGTCCAGAATGAAAATCTTCACTATGAAGAACCCTTGAATGAAAATCTTCTGTAATGCACCTTTTTCCAGTGGTGAATATTTTTGCTTCAGCCATTTCGGCCCACAAAATATTCCTGGATTTTATGAGAATTTCATAGGACAAAAATGGACATATCAGGACAAAAGCAATTAACAGTCTGTTTTATATCCTATAGCAAAAGCTCCGGGAAAGTCTATCCTGCAGTTGACCCTCTGATGTCAGCAGCCACTGCATGTGTTCAGGGGAACTCAGCTCTAGTACTTATTTGATTGCAGGCCAGGCCTGCTGGGTGCTGAATGTCAAAGAAAACAAGAAAAACTGAGCAGATAACACAAAGCTGTGTAGAGGAAGGATTGTTGCTGAGAGAGTTCAAACAGAATATTTTGGATGCAAGTCAAGAAAAGACTGAGATTATTTGGAAAAGAGTGTGAGGTGAAAGAATATGCCAGTGAAAAGGTCAAAAAGGAAGTTTAAGGAAAGAAACAACTTGTCTTAGATATTTGAGAGCCTTGAATTAACAGACTAAAGCTTGATATTGTTGCAAAGAACCAGCAGCTTTCTCAATTAATCCCTATCAGGCTATTGTCCAGAAACATTAGATTGATTATATCTGGAGCAGAGACTGCTAAAATATGACCTTAAACAGCCTCATTGCATGAGTTAAGGATGGTTTGATTAGACCTTCTGAGTTTAAGGCAACAGCAATACAATTTTTCTGACAAACAGGTTTAAAGCAATTTCATAAAATGCAAAGTATCAGTTGTTGTGAAAACATTGCAGTGAGCTGTGAACAGACTCCACTGCCTTGTTTTTAACATTCAGATGAATTCCATGTGTATTGTAATATTTGTTTGTTCTGAAAACAGAGAAATCTGCCTCAGGCAGATTAGTAAGAGATGGGCTGGCATATTCAATTGTGTAAGGGATTCTGAACAAGCAGCTGAAAAGCAACTATTTAAAAATCAGCAATCCTGTTTTCAGACTGAGACAAAACGAGATACTCCAAGGCATTCTCTTTACCAGGTTTTATAACTGAATTGCAACAACAGGGGAAAAAAGGACAGTAAAGCAGGAGTCTCCATATACAGGCCAATTTGCATCATCCTTGCATGCACAGAGAAGTCAGTAACAATGCAATTTTTCTTTGAAATGCATTAAATACATGAACAGCAACATTCACTTTCCTTTCTTGAAGGAAAAGCATTATGAAGTTAGACAGACAATGATTTTAAAAACACATATAACAAGTTTTCATTAGAATTTGCCTTCTTAGCATACATGTATGTATCACATATTAATAATGCGTATTAAAACTCACCCTCAGCCGTGTGTCTGGAGAGATTCTGAAAGTGACAAAGGGCACCTGTTTTTTTTAAAGCCCATCTGCAGCTCTCCCAGTGTAGCAGCACTGCTGGCTCACCTCACTCACTGCCTCCCACTCTTCCAGGGCTCTGAATCTTTTCTCTTTCCCATTTTCCTAACCCCAACCTCAGCCTAGTCCATTTGCTCTTGGAGCAGGCATGCTAATTGTTTCTGTCAATAGGGTGGGTCAAATGCTTTCCTTTTTAACACCAGTGATTCCCTGGAGCTGTTTGTGTGTAAACGAGAGGGGAAGCTGGTGTTTTGCCACTAAGACAGTAAAATACCTGTATCTTGGAGCACAAATATTTCTGAGGGTTTAATGCATATATGTATGACTGTTTGGTGAGTCTGTTATCATGCAGCATCTTAATTTTTTGTACTGGTCTCCTGTAAAACGATCTAATTGGTCCTGTATCTGGTCTACTGAAGAATATTGAAGAATAAACTGATGGAAATTGAGTTAGTTAAACATGTAGCAGGAATTAAATATGGCTCTATTACATACAAACCAATAAGAAAAAGGAAGTCAAAGTGCTAAACTGAAATATAAATTCTAAAGATTTTGACAGGTGAAAAAATAATAGCATAGTTTTAGTTGGCTGTTTTACGGGACTATGTACATTTTTCCATTCATGAAGGCTGTTTTCCTTGAATTTCAGCCTTTGAGGAAATGCCCTTTTTTTTTTTTTTTTTTAAGTTTTTTTTNGGGAAATTCCCTTTTTTTTTTTTTTTTTTAAGCTTTTTTTCAGTGCTCACTTCAATGAAACTATACAAGAAAGGTGGTATTCCTTTCTAGAAGTGATTTTGATGCAGAGTGTTCATTTGGAAGCTGGAAATTAGTATTTCAGCTAAGATTCCTGTGACTTGGGTATATCAAATAAAATACACGTCACACTGCTAGTACTCCCAGATCCCCTGGAAAAATATCACAGGTCACCTGACAGGACACGGTTGAATTCACTTCAGCAATGAGGTCTGCCTTTGTCTTCGTGACTTGGAAAAATTAGGGAATGTCTGTCCTTGGAAGAATTACATAGGCATAGGAGTAAAAATGTACAGAAGATTTAAATTTCTTCTGTTTGTTTATTTTGGATGCTTTTGCTATATAATATTTTCAAAGTTGGTGTCAGTGGAACTGATAAAAAGGATTATTAAAACTGCATTGTGGTATGGTAGTATATACTGCCTTGGGGGACTAACCCTTGCACGTATTCCTCACAAATGAGGGTTTTTGTTATCTTATATAATATGGTAAGAGAGTCTTTTTGGGGACTAGGAAAGCAGCTCAAGCCCTGTTTATCTGTGCCCAGACCAGCAGCCATACATGTAAAGAAAAATGAACATTGCACCTAATTCTGATCAGGTGTTCATTATGATTTTCTTAATAATTAGACACAATTATTTGTTTCTTTAATTAATTTTTTGCCAAGGATTTTGCAGGATAGGGCTAAACCTTGTAAAGTTGTGGGACTAAAATGACACAAAGCTGGAAAGGTGTTGTGTTCTATAAAAATTGATTAGGTTTGGTGGGAGAGGAAAGGCTTGGATGGGAAAAAGTCATATTCTGTAACTCCTGTCATTGCTTACGTTCATCAAGGGCATTTTCTGTTTGACAGAGTAAACTGCCATAGGAAAGGGGCTGAATATAAACTCACCTACTTACATGAAAGTGTCAGGGAGAGTCATTGCAGTACTTGGCTAAGAATACTGGAAATGGGGAGAGATGAACACTGTTTTCTCCTAACATCATGTTCAGTTTGTTTCAAGACTGGCAATCAGGCATTTGCCAGATAGTTTTGTGAAGTCTTTTGTGTTGTTTGTTGACTTAAAATACGACGTGGACTTCTTAGGATGGGTAACAGGTTCCTGAAGAATGAAAGGGCTGTCTGTAATTATTAACAGAGAAGTCAGAGCAAGGGATGTGATTGTTTGCCTTCATGCTTTGCTTTTGTTATCAGTCTCTGCCCATCTCATTCTCTGTCTAATAATATCTTGGCTGCAACATGAACTGTACTTTAAATCCAATTTTAGTGTCCCACTTCAATAACAGGACTAGTCACTTGCACCTCTCTCTGTGTCAAACCAGGTGGTCCTACACTGGATATTTGGGTGACAACATCCTGCTTCCCAGCTGTGATAATAAATAAGGGGCCTAAGATCTGGTACTTGTAAACTCTTTTATTTTGGAAGCTTCTGTCCAACATCTGGATAAAATTATTCAAAAACATATTCCTCTAAATGCAATATTTTTATCTAAACAGTGGTATGTGTCATGAATGCAGATAAACTAGTATGAGTCAGATACAGTGATTAGCAGCAACAATGTGAAAATGAAACTATCTCCCCCTCTCAGTTTGTTTGTTTGATGTGTTTGCATGGACTAAACTCATAAATTGTTAAATTGTGCCTATAATTCATACCTCATACTGCACATATTTTAACCAGATTGTGATTTCTTCTTCTTAATAAGACAGACAAGACTATAGCAATTAGTCAGATACCTCAAGTGTGGGTATCTAGTATTATTTTAGGTGCTTTGAGGTATCCCATGTGGTTTCCAACCACTGATAAGGAAGAACAGCTCTTCCATTTGTCAGACCTAGGCAGGCAAAACTCTTGCGTACCCTGGAGTATCTAATGTGACACTGGTTGCCACTCTTCAGGTACATGCATTCTTCCAGTGACCCTTGCTGGCACAGCTGCTTAGTAAGTGTCTGTAGAAAAGCATTGCAAGTGAAGATTTTTTCTGTTAGCTGAGCTTCCTGCTTGATGGAAAATTTAATCCCAAATACAGAATGCATGGCTTTGGCAGCACGTCTGGGCAATAACCTGAAGCAGTTCTACATATTTTCATACATGCTATAAAGCTGGCTTGGCCCAATTGAAATAAACTCAAAACTTTTTAAGGATTAAATCAGAGAAACACTTTAAATTAAAGTTCCATTTATAAATAGCTTTTAATATCTGTTACATGGTTGCCAGATGGACTCCTGTTCTTTTATAACTAATGATCTAGTATGTTGTATTTCTGTTCTTTCGTATTATGTTGAATTTTCAGCAAGTAATTCTGTTGCAAGAACTATAAATAGGATGTAATCCAAGCAAATATTTTTAAATATGCCTGGTTTATACCTTTTATTGTTTATTTGAAGTCTAAATTCTTTCTGTAGTATCAGAGCTTTGTTTGGGTTTAACAGGGCTTTACCACTGTGTCTTAAAATGGTTCTGGACCATGGTCTGACCATATTTTGGGCTGCATCCAAAGCAGCGTGGACAGCAGGTCGAGGGAGGGGATTCTGCCCCTCTGCCCTTCTTCTGTGAGACCCCACCTGGAATGCTGCATCCAGCCCTGGGGGCCCCAGCACAGGAAGGACATGGACCTGTGGGAGTGAGTCCAGAGAGTGCCACCAAGTTGATTCCTATGAGGAAAAGCTGAGAGAATTGGAATTGTTCAGCCTGAAAAAGAGAAGGCTTCGGGGTGACCTTGTTGTGGCCTTCCAGTACCTGAAGGGAGCCAACAAGAAAGACTAAGAGGGACTATTTACAAGAGCATGCCATGACAGGACAAGGGGGAAAGGCTTCAAACCGAAGTTTAGGTTAGATATTAGGAGGAAGTTCTTTGCTGTGAGGGTGGTGAGGCATTAGAACAGGTTGCCTAGAGAAGTTGTGGATCCCCATTCCTGGAGGTGTTCAAAGCCAGGCTGGCTGGAGCTCTGAGCAACCTGGGATGGTGGAAGGTGTTCCTGCCTGTGGCAGGGGAGTTGGAATGAGATGATCTTTAAGGTCCTTTCCAACCCAAACCATTCTATGAATCTGTGATTCTATGAAACTGCAATGAGAGTCCTAGTTCCCATACTCTATCTCTTCCCAGGACATTTATGAAACGGTAATTTTGATCATTTTAACATGCCCTGAATATTTCCATTTTCTTTGTTGATCAGTTTAAAGATAAGGTGTATTATGTCTGTGCCTCTGATGTCTAACTTTCAGATCCATGGTATGATGGAAATAATATGTGTTACAAGTTCACATAATGATCTTGAAGTTAGAGATTTTTAGTGATCAAATCTTGCTTAAATTGGTAAATGCACCTGCCACCCTCTCCTTTTATTAATGATTTCCTTCTGAAAATCCTGTCGTTTTTTCATTACATTCCAGAGTATGGGAATTGACAGATTCCTGTTGTAGTTACCTTGTCTTTTTAATGACATGATTGAGTTACAGTTTACTTTGGTTTTAATTAGATTTTGTTTTTCTCTCATAACAAAACATCTTTTTTTTGGGTAACATGAGACTGCTTTTGTCTTTGCCCTTTGGTTGAGCTAGCACTTAAACTATGCCATCAACAAAGTCTAGATCTTCAAAATCTGTGGAATGGAATGACTATATCATATCGGTATATTTCTAATATTAAAGTTAATGGCAATATCAAACATGATGACGTCTTTGTTTAATATCAATCTCAATTGATTAACCATTCTTTCAAGCCTATGTTGAACTATGCAAGCTCCACTGTAATGATGGCAATAATTTTTGTTGAAACATAATAACAGTTCAAGATGTTCTACAGTGGTTTGTGATAGAAGCTGCCCATGTGCTGGGGAAATCTATGAAATTCGTGCTGAGTGGTAAAAATGGTATTTCATGCTTTCTTTGATGATTGTACTGAGGGTAAAAATCTGTCCAACACATGAGATGCAGCTTGTTCTTGCAGCTTGTTCTCGCTTTACTTCAGTTCTAAAACAAAAGGAAAAAAGGAGCTTAAAATGATTATGTCCACAGTTTTTCTCACCTCAGTCACTGTTACAGTAAGTCACACTCATGTACAACACTTCTCTTGGTATCTCAAGTATTGTTCTAATAGAGGTTTTCCATGGTCCCCTATCATTCTCCCGCTGCCTTCACTTTTGCACACTTGAACTGTTGTAGGTCTTCCAACCCTCACTTTGCGATGCGACATGTTTAATGTTTAGTTCTGGGAATGTAATCTCGTTGGCAAAGTGACACTTTCTGTTTTTTCTCTCTCTGTTAATTTTTTTCCCTGTTTATCCTTGACAACATTTCCAGATAGTGTAAACTAGCCTACTGTGACTTTGTTGAGCTGGTAAGTGATTTACTATTACTTAGTACAGCAACAACTTCAACTTTTTTGGCAATATCCTTCCTCTTGCCTTTTTACCTCCATTTTTTACTGCCTTGTCCTGACTTTTTTTTTTTCTCTGCTTTTTATCCAAGAAAAAACCATCTCCAGAAGTGTTTTTGAAGCGCTGATGCTTGCTTTGGCCTGTTTCCTTTCTTAACATAGTTGCACACAGCGTCGCTTAGCAGGTCTGTAGGTTTATTTGTCTGGGGGCCAGCTGCAATTGTATCATGCCTCTGACACTGCCATACGAAACAGACTGGGACATATTCAGGATGCCTTCTATTGATAGACTCGGGTCATGTAATGGGTGAAATCTGCTCTTCAGTTTAATTTGAAAGTGCTTCTCTAATGGCTTTTATTTCAGCTCTTTGATATGGTTTTTGGTGAAATGGCTTTTCCCTACTTGTGAAACCTGAAAGCAGGCACAGTTTTGCCAGGCTTTCCACACTCTGATTTTGAGACTGGCTGAGTTAGGCTGTAGCACTCAGCTTCATTTTCCACGTCTCCACCCTTTATTTGAAAATAGGTTATAAAATGCACAGGTTTTTGCAATTAAAATATAATGTATTAATTTATTCTTGATCAAAGTTACTGCACTGAGAGGATAGCCACACTCTTTTGATGTGTTCCCACAGAAGGCTGTGGCAGATGATCTTGCAGAGAACACTGGCAGTACTTTTGTGGTCGTGGTTGTTGCTGTTGTTTGTTTTATTGAAATTGAGATGACTGCAGTTTGAGAGTTTGATCTGCAAGCCAACGGACTAAAGGGCCATTTTATTAAATTTTAGGAAAATTGTTTGTCTAGTACAAAGTACAAAAAGGCAGGGAGAAAGAGGGAGCAATCTGGTGCTCACCCTTGCTGTAGCAAGTGTTCTGTGTGGTTGGGATGCGTGGGGCTTGCAGGGAAAACACCCAAATTCTCTCCTGCATTGAAACCTGGCAAGTGACTATAACCCACCAGTTCGAGTTAACATGTTTTCATTTGGAATTTGTTTTAGAAATAGAGTGAGACTTCAGGGATGTGGAGAGATGTTCACCTGGAACATTGTTTTTGCACATTTCTTAAAGGCTGTGTTACTTGGCTAATCTCTACAGTGTGGCTTGCAAAGAAGATCAAAAACTCTTTCCCCCTCTCTTGACTTGCCAGTCATTTTACAATACACATAATACACATTTCAGTGGAACATTACTAGGCAAAATCATTATATGCCCAACCTTTCACTGTATAATACTAAAGATTAAAACTGAGCAGCCCTATATATCCTCATCATAAAGATGAGTGTCCTACCCTGACAGATCTTCTGAAAGAGTGAACATTTTAAAGGGGTTCATTAAAGTTCTAATATGCACTGCCAGATATGTTTTTATGCTAAGAAGTGACAATTCATGTCTTTTGTTATTCATATAGATGTACCCCAGCTCTTCAGGGTTTCTTTCTGAATATAAAATTGGTTTAGAAATATAATATAAAGGGAATATTAGCATTTTGGCAGCTGTATTTGAGGACTCATAAAGAAGAGATGAGATCCATGGGAGGTAACCATGCCTGTCTTCACAATGAAATTATTAAAATAAAATTATGCATATAATAAAATTATGTTAAAAATTGCAGAAAAATAAAAGAACAAATAATCAACTAATCTATTTGCAGATACCTAACAGGTAATTAAGTGACTAGAAAGAACAAACATGAAACATTCAAGATAAATAATATTAAAGCAATCTAGTTTTAATCTCTAGCAGGATTTGTTGCCTAGAAGTCACACATATCACATGTGCCTTAAAAAAGCTTTTGAGACTGTCTCAGATGACATTCAGCTAAACAAATGAGTACAAGTTGGGGTAGATTAAATTACTACCATGTGAATACAGATTTTGCTGGAAAGACATACTCCATGTATCAAGGTTTCCCAAAAAATGGAAAAATATGCCAAATGGAGTTCTTCGGGAGTCTCTCCTGTGCTCATTATTGTTTCTAGTTTCATTAATACCTTCAATGATGGCATAGAATATTTCATTAAAGTTCCTGTGGAGAAAGTAATATTAGATTTAATAATTTCATAGTAGAATTAACTGATAATATTAGAATTTTAAAACATCTTGACCAATTGCAGCAAAGTTTTGAAGTATTTAAAAATGTAATCCACTCATGATGCATAAAAGGAACTGCATTGATGTAGGAATAATCAGAGACTGTGTTTTTATGAGATCAAATATTTATTGGCAATCTGTAATTAGGATAAACATAGAGCAGAGATGTTTTAAAGAATAGGTTAGAAAAACACATATGAGAGATAGTTTATGTCTATCTGATCCTGCCTACTGACAATGGGGTGGATTAAATAGTCTCCCAGGTTGCCCATCTGCTATGGAGTCTATTACCAAAAGAACCTGGTATGCCTGGCAGGAGTCAGAGCCCTAAGATGTGAGTCTGATCTAATGTCGTTCAGCTGTCCTGAGTGAGTGTCTGGTTTACATGACTGTAATTAAACTACAAGTTCAGCCTTATGTGTGGGACTTGCAGAAAATCTCAGTGTCCGTCTAATTTTCCCTGAACACAAGTTATATAATTCCCACTGGAGTTAATTGGCCTTGAAATAAACACTTTTAAAAATATCACTCTGTATTTACCAGATTAATTTCAATTTCCTTTATGAATCCACATCACCGAATGTTATCAATACCCTGTGGTTTCTGCATCCCTGATTGGATGTTGGTACCAGCAGGGATTAACTGCGTTATTCTCCAGAATGCTGGTTGCTACTCTTTGTTCTGAAGGGTGTTGAAAGGTGAATTAATTTACCGCTATTGTTGTCTTTCTTTATTGGCATAGGCAGCTAATTCTTTTTTCTGACTTCAAAGCTGCATGCTTCCTGACAGGGGCAAAGAAGATCTGCTGATGGCAAAACTCTTTCTACTGGTAGGTACAGATAATAACGATGATTTAGTTTCTCAGGTTGCCTTAGAGCCAGAATTCTTGTGCAAAGGTTCTATTTCTGTATTAGCAGTTCACAAATCCACAGCAAAGCAGAGAAGGAAAGGCTGGGACAGCACCCAGTGCACTGAGAATTTAAAGGTGTCTGTTGTGAACCTCTCCTCTCAAATATAAAAAGAGCACTGAACTACAAAATTTAATTTTGTTGAAGCACAGATTAGGACTATGAGCTTCTGCTGAGTTGAAGAAAATTATCTGCAGATTTAGACAGAAAAAAATATTTGTATGTGACTCTTCTCTACATATTGTATCCTTGCATGAGGTGTCTTTGGGTTTGCTGCTTTGAACCTGTCATAGCTCTGAAGTCACACAGCCAACAGAGTGGGAACACTGTCCTAGGAATTATTCTCTCAATCTGTGACTTAAAACTTCTGTGAATCTCTGCCAGCTTTCCTAAACTGGTTGACTTTGTACAAACCTGACCTCTGTCATCTATGTAAAGACAATTCAGCGAAATTGCTGGACTTTTCTTTTTAAGTGAAAGAGTCTTTCTGTATTACCTAAGGTGTCAGTCTTGCAGTCCCCTCCTGAAGCTGGAGATGTGAGTCACATTGCTGTGTGCCTCAAAATACCCATAATGGATGCATATGTAATCAAGTGAAAAACTATGTCTTTTTGACAACTTCAGCCTTTCCTATGAGGAATTTTTAAGATAAACACCTTCTATATTTGGAATCTAACCTCCTTTTTTCCTGCCTTGAAGAGGTCAGACTTTAGAACATGTGTGCAGTGAAATTTCTAATATTTACAGGAGTACTTACAGATGTTTGCATTAAAGTATAAGCCATAATAATCCAGTTCATACCCACAGATTATGTCAAAAGTCATATCCTGTGATAGGGAAGGGGAAAATTGCACAGAAGTGTTTAAGAGTCCTTGATTCCCTCTACTTGTAGACTAGCAGTAAGTTGATTGGCAGTACCTGCAGGAGAACACCAGCACCTTTGCACAGGTTCCTCAGCACTCAGTGCTGTATTAAGGGGTACACAAAACATTCTCTGTCCCACTGGTTTCCATGGAGAATATGGGGATGTTTTATGGTGATATTTTTGTGTACTGACAGCCCATGAAAGTTCTTACTGACGTGTGTCTTGCTGAAACCTTCAGTTCAATGGGACTTAGCCTGTCAGTTAGAAGAGAAAGTTTGATAGGAAGCAGAAAAATTGGAAGTAAAAATGAGTCAGGAATGTAGTAAATTTAAAAAAGAATTAACTGATTTTTTTTTTTTTTTAAATTGAAATAGGCTAGAGAGTTTTTAATTTGAAAAGGGGAGAGAATTTTAAAATGAAAGCTCAATTGAACTGTTGTGTGATGTAGAAATTGAGCTGATGTGTGGCTTCTGAAGTTATTTTATTAAAACACTGACAGATCTGTTCACTTTATACACAAGTCATCCTATTTGGAGCATATGGGAAAAATCAGGGGTAAGAGCAGCAAATTCTAGTCCATAGTGGGAAGAAGAGTTCCTGAGTTCAAAAGAACAATCTGTCCTGATACTAGTTTTACAATTTTAATGGAAAGGATCACAGGCAAGCGATATAAACCAGGACCCATTGCCCAGATGCCCAAGGAAGCTTTGGGGTCATGACTGTGCCACATGATGTGGAACTGGAGGCAATACCAGTTAGCACTGACAGGAGGCCAAAGCTGCCACTGCCCTCTTCCAAAGACCTGGTGATCCAGTCAATACAAGGACTGCATGGTGTGTCCTCTTCTGAGAAAGCAATACATTTTTTCTTCTTGCAACAATATCTTTACCCTTTCCTGTGAGAAGCCTGGAAAAAAGCAAAGATTCTGACTCAAGCTGCTGTGGAACTTGAAAGTAAATGTGAGTTTATGTCCCATGATACTTCTAAAGCAGAAGTTCTGCTTTTCATTTCAAGGTAGTTGATGGCTAGTTATGTTGTAGAGTCTAGCTGCGAACTTTGGCTTTGCTTTGGCCTAGACTTGTGGCATCTAGCTGGTTTCAGCACAGAGCATGTAATGCATTCAGCTGTATAAATCTCTAGTCTCTGAGGAACCATCTTTCCATACCTGACATTAATGAGGTGCACCTGTGCAGTGTTTGACTATTGCACAGATCTCTGTATCATTCCATTTACCAGAACTATCTGAATTGAGCAATGCACCATAACTAAGACAATAAAAAACGGAACAGTTTGCTCATTAGGAATGCAAAAGTTTCAGTGTTTTGGCTTTCATTCTTTGTAACATCTGTTGAACAGCACTGAGTTTGATCAATGTCTAAATATCTGTATATATATTTACCAAAAAAAATAATGCAAATTAAGTTTCCTCTCTAGCTCTGTCGCTGGGGAGAGGGGAAGGCACATAATTTCATGTGTAGTCTGAAAGCTGGTAAAAGGAGATGCTGTGTCAGCTTTCTGCATTTTGTTTAAATTAAAAGCAATATGTTATCCTTGTTTATTTAACTAAGTAAAACACTAAGTTGTTTGACTGAATATGTGTCCATATGAGAAAGAAATTCAGAAGGGTCAAAGACAAATTTAAAAAACACAGAATGAAAAAAGGAATGCAGGACTCACTGAGCCAGCTGGTATCTATAACATCACCTGCTTTCTGTTAGGGTGAATCTCTATCCTAATGCCTGGCTTTAGATTTCTCTTTGGGCAGAAATACTTTTGCAGAGTGGTTCTGCTCTAGACCTTGCAGAACTGGAGACCAGAGAAACATTTCCAAATTTGGGAGGCTGAAAACTGGATCAAAGATCCTCAACAGCGAAGGCAAAACTGTGTTAGAGCTCCTCAGTAGTGCAAGCAAAGTTCAATTTTGTGGAGTTGTGATTCGGGCAGGGGTGGTGAAAAGCTGTTGAATGAAAAGCAGTTGGACAAGATCAATGAAACCTGGAGGAGATAAGGAGGGTGCAAGCGAGAAGAGTGCTGAAGAAAACAGGGAAGTTGAGGAGAGAAAGGGGCTGGGAGTCAGTGAAAGGGAAAGAGAGATTGAGCTAATAAAGAATTTCAACAGGTAAGGAACCAGGGTGTTTTAAAGGATTGTGAAAGGCTTTTTTTCCCCTTGTGCCTTTATGAAAGTCCATAGCCTTCCCTGCCCCTTGCATCCATGCTCTTTTCTGGGGGGTCCCACAACCTGTTCCCTTTCCTCCATTATGCTTCATTCCTCTACAGAGTTCCCTGTACCTGTGGGGTGGAGGGAAGGCCAGAGAGCCACAATTGCTTCTGCTAATTGAAATAGGGGGATCAGAAAGGAAGATCAGCTGTCACTCCTGCTCGGAGAAGCAGACCCTCACTGTAGGAATTGTTGTCCCATAGGAAATTGCTCCCTTGTGTGGAATCAATAGCATCCAGTCTGGTTTCCTAGGGCTCTGATGCACATAGTGAGAAAGGGGGCTGCAGACTTTACCTTCTTCAGCAGTGATAACTGGGAAAACATTGCCACAACTTTGGACCGTTTCTTTGGGAAAAAAAAAACCCCACAACCATCTTTGTAATTAGTTTTGATTCAGTCAGAAGAAGGAAAAGCTTTAAAGAGTAGGGGCCATAGAACAGCAAAGCCTGTTTGCCTTGGAAGATTGTTATTATGTGGAATGTACTTCTTATAGGAATCACTCCATTAAGGAGTTCATTAAATCAATTGATTTACTGAAGTGCATCAATGAACCAGAGCCTCTGTTGTTTTGGATCAATGGTGTCTGACTTCAGTGGAGTAATATCCCATAGACTTGCAGGTTGCTGAAAGATGAGAATCCCACTTGTCCCTTAATACAGAGCATTGAAAATGAAGGATAACTTGTTTCTTTGGAATTACTATGGAATTTACATAGGTAGAGAGAATTTAGCTTTTAGAGGCTAATTCTAATAAAATTTGGGTTACTTTCTCTACTTACTCTTTTGCCTGCAAATTATTTAATTACTTCGCTTTAGATGTTTATGTTTGAGGAGTTTTCATACCTTTTTAAGAATTAGGATATGAAAAATATTGAGACTTCTGGGGTCTGTACTAAGACTCCTTCAAGGTAAACCTCTTGATATAGATGCAATGCATATCCTAAATATAATACTGGGAAGAATTAGAGCATTTTTAGTTTTATCATTGCAGAAAAAAATATAATAGTTTTGTTCTTATTTTGCATATAACAGTTTAAAGTATCTTCTGACCTTATTACTAGCTGTGATTTTTCTGGTTGTTTTTCAACAATATATCTATTCATTAGAAAATTGACCAAAAAAAGAGAAAGAACAGAAAACCTAAAATTGGTATTGCTTGACTTGCAAGGATGACTATTTATTTTACATAATACTCCTGTAAGTATCTATACAGGAAAATAGAAAATAAATTACACCTCTGTAGAAAATTAGATAATGTGCTGACGGGGAAATGTAAATGTCAATGTACACTGCTCCTTTTTGCTTATCAATGTGTTCTACTTAGAGAAAAGAAGTAAAGAAATCCCAGGCTGTGTGAACCATCAGGGAATTGCTGTAGCACTGGATTGCTTTTGAAGAATAATTTAAGCTGACACTGGAAAGCAGCATGCTCTCCTTTTATTTCTGCATACTTATCCTTGCCTTCTCACCTCTTTTCAACATGATTTAAATGGTTGCTGTCAATTGCAACAAATTATTTTATATGCATTTGCTTGTGCTTGTATTTTTTCCAAGGATAAATGGTCTCTGTTTCCCTTCTAATATGTGCTTTAACTGGTGTGAAATTAGGGGTAGGAACTCCATCTTTATCTCTTCAAAATTCTCATCTACCAGAGAAGTCCCTTCATGAAAGTTTCTGACTCCTTCTGCACTTTGGACCACTTGACTGGCACAAAATGAATAGAAAACACAGAGAACTGACTCAACACAAGAATGGCATCCTCTTGGCTTTTTAAAAATAATACTTTTGCCTCTTTAGCTTGCTACATGAAAGACAGTCCTCTTCAGGAGGTAATGAAGTAGCAGAGGACAGAAGGAAAGAAGGGCATGGAAGTGTAACCAGGGAACTTCAGTGTTTGCACTCACTTTACACCCAAGCACAAGCTCTGGCCAACAGCCACGTGTAATGCACTGAATGTCATTTATTTATGGGTTCCTTTCTCAGGCTGCCTTTAATTTTATAGCCTCATTCTTCCTTCCCTGTCTGTATTGACAAACCTCTGTGGCATCTGTGGGAGTGGGCAGGAGCCCACAGAGGGACAATATACAACCCCAGGCTCGCTGCCAGCCTAATAATTACACTTAGTTCCAGTTAAAGGTTCGGGTTTCCCACCTCCACAGGTAATAACCAGGAGAGTGAGTTCCCTGCCATGTGGCACATCCAAGATATACACAGACACTTCAGCTGACAGCAGAGCCAGGAATACACTTTCATGCTGCTCCAGAGTAATGTGGTAGCTTCTGCACCTTTAATCTCAGTGTGCAGATTAAGTAGAACTTTTTTTTGGATATATCAAATGCTTTGAATCTCAGTGCTTTTGTTTACTCCTGTGGAATTTTTTAAAAAAATTGAAGAAATACTTCTGAAAGGTTCTTGTTCCGTTTGTGTTACACAGAATTGTTCGTCAACAGTCACAATTTCTCTGTGGTGAGCCAGAAGCCAGTGAAATGTCTGCCATAAAACAAATTTCCCAAAGAGCACATGAATCCAGCAATAAAACTGTTTCTAATCAGGCAGCAGAGCACATGGCACAAGCCAAAACTCTTCTCCAGCAACTATTTGCAGCCTCTGCAACACTCAGGAAGTTGCTGCTCTCCTTCCTGGTTAGCCACAGAGTGCAAATCAGAAAATTAGAAGTTAGACAAAATCACATTACAGCACTTCTTTAAAACCTCTGCATTATTCAAGGATCTGCAAGAGGAATTTGTCCAGCATTTGTGGCCTGCCAGGTGTTGATGAAGCATTATTTTAAGTGTTCAGCTTGAAAGACAGAGAAAGTGGGTTTGGAGATTGGGTGATGCCAATGAACATAACTGATCAAATGAAGCTACAAATGAAGCGACAGAAATACCTACTGTATGAAATGATTACATCTCTCTGTCAGCAAGATTCTCAGGATTATTCAGCAAAATAATGCCTAACTGCTAGTTACATTCATGGAGATACTTTTTAATTCAAGTTGTCCACTGGAACTAGAAGAGAGCTCCTTTAAAGTTCAGTTTAAAGCCTGACAAACCAGGCCGTGTCCCTCTTACTCAGTTCTGATACCACGGGTACACAATTTGTTAGTGTCACTGCATGAGATACAGCTGGATTGCAAATGTTGTAAATTCTCTAGGAAAACTCAAGAGAAAATGGGTTGCTCTGTGCTTAAGGATCTGCTCTGCTGTAATTTATCCAGTTTGGTCATTTTGCAGTATAGCATTCATATTTTTATCATGGATTAACAATGTAATTAATTGAATTAGTGTTAATTTGAACTGCAGCTCTTTCCATCTGTTGAACTTCAGGAGAATTAAAGTAAATTCCCTGGGTCAGCCTGTGTAGCACTGAAGAATTTTGAATTTCAAACATAACAACCCTGGTGGGAATAGCTGGATTTCTTCTTGATTTCCACTCTCCTGTTTTATATAGTAATTTTCCCCAATAATCAATGTGCAGCATTCTCTCACCATGGTGAGAGTATTATTAATTAATTTTTTCTAGAGGATTCTGTTTAAGGATGAACAGAAGATCAGCAGCATGACTTGTGTCTCCTCTCAAGCTTTCATATATGTGACCTTCACCAATTCTTTACCTTTTTCTTTTCTTATCATGCAACAGATTTTATTATGTATTCATGGTACTCCTGAAATTTAATAAATATTGTATCACTGTGATTGAAATGGGGTTTATAATCAATACAAATTAATTTCAACTATGTTTTAAAAATTATTTCCCTTCAGAAATATGTAATGTATAAAAGAGGCATATAAAATAGCAAGTTAAATACTTTGGGATAATTAACAAAGTAAAATTAAATTACATTATGTTCAGAATCATATGTCAGTAAAAGGTTTTGCCAATTCATTTCCTCACTTAAATTTAGCTTTGTTGTCTCAGCTCATTTATTAAATTCTGTTTTTTCTGGCATCTGTTAGCTAAGAACATAGACCTCAACAATAGCAGATTCAGGGAAATCTGCTCACATGCCACTGACTGCAAAAATGCTTATGCTGTATCTGGATTTATTTTCAGGACAGTTTTTCTAACTCCCAAGACACTAAAAGAAACCCTCATGGATGTAACTTTCAACAATGATTGGATTTGATTGAGGAAAACGAGCTGTTAAAACATCCCTGTTCTTTAAGTTCCATGTAAGATCATCAAAGGGTTTCACTTTTGCTTTATTACTTGGGAATGAGATTTGGTAATATATTTCTATTGTTCAATTTAATTTGTAATCATTTCATTCATCTACTTTTGACACAAAACGGTGTGATAAGCTGTGGCCTGCCCGTATCCTTATACTCCCTTTTACCTTGAGTGTTTTTTGAATTCCCAAAGTGCTTTTAAAGATGTTATCTTGGTGACCTGAGTACCAACCAAATTGTTATTTTCACTATGATCTACCCAATACTGCCATGACTGTCACATGGCTGCCCATACAGCAATACCAGGCAAAAAGTGTTTCAGTTGTTTGTTTTCCACAGAGTAGTTAAGGGCTCCAATTTTTATAATAAAAAACTACAATTCTAAGATACTGCACTCCTCTGCAGGA
>VXBX01008578.1:383584-427789 GCA_013400415.1 Scytalopus superciliaris
ATATATATATATAAGGTTCTGTGATTGCAAGTAGACTAAATGAGAGTGTATGCTGGGTTTTGTGTGTGGGTGTATCACAATTCATCTGACCCAGTTCAAAAAAGCAGTTGAAAAATTCTTTAGACTTGGAAAGGGCAGGTGGCCTGAACAGAGGTTCATAAAAGGGTTCATGATAAAGAGGTTCATATAAAGTTCACATAAACTGGTTTTCAGGGTGAAAAAATACCCTGATGCTTCTGGCCTCATCCTTCAATTCTCACTCATCAGTATATTTGCTCTGAAGAAAATAGAGATTGTTTGTAAGAGTAAGAAATATTTGAATGAATAAAGGTCCCATGATTTTAGTACAGAAATAGAAGATTGTAATATTGGGTTAGAGATTTTATTTAGTCCTCAGTGAGGCTGAAATTTACTGAAGAAGGTACCTTTGATTTATGAGCTGGGTTGCTGGAACACAGCCTGGATGTGCCTCCTAAATTTTCAGTCTGACATCAGCTGAGTATCAGTGAGATTATGATGATTTACCTAAAGTGAAGTGTGACCATTTCCCCCCCCTCTGAGCTGCTACCTGTGTTTCCATACCTGCTACAATGCTCCTTTCTCCTTGTACCCCCTTCTTTTGCTCCCTGCCCAACAAAGCTCCATTTGCTGTGAACTGCAATGTCTACACATCTTGGTTTGCATCAAGAAAAGACTTCAATATTTTGCTCCTCCAGGCACTATAAATGGTGTGATAGCATTTTGACCTATGCAGTACTGTAAGGAGTAATTACTCATGTTTTTTTCCTCAAATGTTGCCTAAAACCTTGTTGTTTTACACAGTTTATAAACAGAAGTGAAGCCAAAACCACAGCAAGCAGATGGTTTCTGCTTATTTGTATGTGAAGTGTCATTCAGGCTTAATGTATTCTAGTATGGAAATCTTAATTTAATACTTCAGCAGAGAGAAAGTTGGTTATTAAGTAGGCCCAAAATAATGGCCTGATGAATACGAAGTTCCTTGGGAATGTTATTTTCTTTAACTTTTGGGGAATGGTTATTTTAAGAAGTTGATGAAAGTTACACTTACCTAGAAGTAGAATTAATCTCTAAGATTTAGCCATTTGTCCAAAATTCAGAAATTGTAATGCTGTAGTTGAGAAAAAACAAATGCTTCTTCCAGTGTGATCCCTGCGTCTAAACTTCTGAAACATGTCTATCTTGTTTACTTTTTCTGTAATTAAAATTTATACTACTCTGGCCATGTTTAGAAGCTGCTCTTACTGGCTATAGAAAACTGGTTAAAAAAGGAAAAAGTCTTTTATTACAGCTTATACTAAAAATATTCTGTATTTTCATGATGATACTGAAATGCTATATTTGTATTTGGCACTCTCCCCTATTTACTCTTCCTGTCTTGGCTCAATAGTTGGTCCTTTTGCCTCTGCGCAGCTTTTCTCACTGTCCCATCAGCCAGGATGTGAAATACACTTTCTTTTACTGTTTACTAAATATTTAGGTTGTTTTAGATCACAAACAGATAATGACTTCAGAATTGATGCTCCACCTGTTGGTGAAATTATAAACTTTAAAGTGCACTTACAAATTGACATAACAGAATTAGACTGTGTTTCACAAGGGAACTCAGACTAATTTGGACCTGATTTGAGGCTGTCCCACTTACATAGGAGGGGCCATTCCCCCTCTCCACACAATGTACACATCTGTGTGTTCCTGTGCTCCTTCAGTGCATTCAAAAGAGCTGACCTCTCTAAAGGTGTTGTTTCATGACGTTTTTCTAGAAGTTTGGAGAACTAAGTGGATGAATTTCCTGGGCTGCACAGCCACAACAGGATGTTCAGCTCCATAGGCTGAAACTGAATGTCTGTATTGCCCAGAAATGTGTTGAATTTGAAAATTCAGGCAACGAATCAAAACTGCCCTGCAAGATCCCACAGATGAAGTAATTTTAAAGGAACTTCTGTAAACCGTAGCTGACCTGAGCATTTCCCCAACAGTTCAGTAACTGTGAACTGAAATTGTGAAATGAGAAGGAAACTTGCAATGTAAAGACAAGGGTTTGTGTTTTCTACCTCAGCTCTTGCCTGCGGTAGTAAAGACTGATGAGGCTGTTATGCAAACTAGTTATACCTTTGTGATTAGGTGCAGAACTGCTGGGAGAAAATGAGACTTTGCTGCTACTGAGTTTTCTGACATTGCCAAGTGCTAATGAATATCCATCAGCCCAACCTCCAAAGGCAGGAGTCTGGCTGCAGTCTCACCTTGGGCCTCTCAGAAGTAACAAGACATGGAGCTGCATCCAGGTCTTTTCCTTGTTTTTGCAATTCACTTACCCTGAACTCAGCTTGGATACATTACCAGGTGTATAGCACATTTTTCCAGCTGGTTTTAGCAAGGCATAGGTAGGTCAAATAACGTGATGCAAGGTCATATGGAAAAGTTTACTGATGATTCAGGACAGTTTAGGAATACTCCAAGTAACAGGATCACCCATCAAATGTTCAGTTTCTTTTTTAGTAAATACTGATTTAAACAAAAACTTATTGGAGTTCAGGTCTAGAATTTGTTGTCAGTGCCTTGTTCTGCTAATCCTTAACATTCAAAGTTCTGAAGTGCACACTACTGATCTCGATCTAAGTTGTTGAACATACTTTGATAATTTGCAGGAAAGTTTATTACTACTTGCAGTACTTCAAATGGTCTATGTAATAGAGTGAGAAAGAACAAAAGAAATACAGGTATGCTTAATAGTATTTTACTGCAAGGCTGAGGAAGACCTCAGTGATAACAGAGCACAAGGAAACCTAGAAATACCCTTACAAGAGAGAACTGAGTTTGTGTGTTCAAAACTAGCCCACTTAATACCTTTTTATAATCCAAAGAGATGAAAATGCTTGCAGAGGCTGAGATTTAACTGATGAGCTATAAATATATGCAAGTATGATGTTGTCTGGGTTTGATTTGCATGTATATTTTGGATTTATTGGTAGATTAAGCAGTACCTTCTAGAACAGATGTGTTTTTAAGAATGCTCACCGTTGGGAGCAAGAGAGGTATGTAGCCAGAAAACACACAGTGAATTGCAAAGTTACATTCTTATTTACTCAGGAAATGATCCTTTATTGCCAGCTAAAGCAGACAAACTCCCACTTACCTAAGTACCTTTCCTAACTGAATTAATGTCACTGATATCCCCTATTTTTTACTGGTAAGAAAATTAACCTAGAGGATACTTCAGATGACTATAATTTTCATGTTATAATAATTAACACCTTCCATTTGGTCTGCTCAGAAACACCAATAATTTAAATGCAACCACTGAAAAATAAGATCTTTTGAGTAAGCATTGTCAATTACATGGACTAAGAAATTACTCTTTTTCTGCTAACAGTTTTATGTCATAATATAAGATTTTTCCAAGAGTGGACACATTTAATTTTATTCTCCTACGTTTCTCTGTATATGACCTGCACATTCTGTACAATGGAAGTTTTAGTTGGCTTCAAGGACTTTTATGTCACAGATAAAGATGTTTTACACATCTTTGTGTTAAAATAGCCCACCAGGGCAACCTCTTGCTTTTTTCTCTAATGATTCCTCAGATTTGAAGAGAGGTTCCCCTTCCCCAGGAAGTAACACTTGTATAGTAAAGCTGAACAGAAAATGATGATTCTTTTAAATATTCAGTGTTCCTTTCCAAAGCTTGGCTAGTTAGATGCAGTGGGCTAAACCTCTCTTTGCAGTACCCTCAGAGAAGTCTTTCCTTGAGGCAACATTAAGTAAGAGTTATGAGTACAATAGCTAATACTACATTGTCCTAACAATCCAAAATTAATATTTGAAATTAGGAAGCACTGACATATTGTACCTCTGCCTTCACCTCGCCCCATCCACTGTCCAGATCATAGCATGTCTTCCAGTAAAGGGTAAAAAGCAGTGAATATGTTGGTGTTGGTGGTGTGAGCAGATCCAAGTTCAGCAGCAGGAAGCAGTTTGTGCTAAGCAAGAAATAGTTTTTATTTATTTATTTTACAAAACCACTTTTCAGAGAGGAACCACAATTATTTTCTCCTCCTTTTAGGTTAGTAAGACATGTTTTTGCTTCAGCTGACATTGGCAAATGTGGATGAGTGAATTGGCAGAGCTGTGCTAATCAATCACCATTAAGATGATGATTTTCAGCTAGGGAACAGGAAATTTTGGATAATTATGATGCTGATAATCAACAGCCACAAAGAATGTAAAAACCACCATGAGGCTTTCAGGACAGAAAATGGAACTGATGTCTCTCTGTCACATATTACAGTTTGGAATATCTGCTAAACAGACATATTTTCACCTGATTGATTTTTTTTTTTTTTTAATTATTTTTAATTTATTTCCAGGAGCTGTGTAAATTCCTACAGCCAGAGGGAATAAACCCAACCCTTTTGTGGATGTGGCCTGACATTGTTTTCTGTGGCTTAAAACAAAGCAGCGAAAGACATTCCCTTTTGCTAATTTTCCAGTGCATTTCTGGGAACTCAGACCGTGAATTTTGCCTCAAGAAATTAGTTCGATGTGGCTAAGACCCTTGTTTACTTGTTCTCAATTAAGTAAGCCTTAATAAGCTGTTCCATTTGCACACGGATTGCCCAGAGAGAATAGTTTTGCTTTTTTTTGGGGGTAATTTTGGCAATAATGTATTAAATAATTAGTTTATAGTTCAAGGGTAAAACTCTATTGGAACTGAAAGATCTGATATTCAGAAAATACGTATGGTTAATTCCTGGTCTGCTTTGTTTTGAAATTAGCTTCTTAGGCTCATTGAGAAATGAATCAGTCTTACTTTTGTTACTTTTGGACATAATAGAAAATATTAAATTGAATGTCTATTGGGCCTTTAGTACAAAATGTTTGAGATCCCTAGGAAAGTGATCTGAAGTACACTCTGTGAGTATTTCTGCTGCACTCCGCTTGGGAGTGGACATTGAATTAGATGTCTTTGATGTTGGTGTTATCTGTTTGTCCTTAAATTAATTCTGCAAATTGAGGTTTTGTCCCTGTACCACCAGTGTGCCAGTGGTGAGCTGGCAGCAGCATGTCTGCAGCTCAGTTTGTGTCCTTTATCAGAATATTTTGATTTCTGCCCGAAGTGGCATCAGTTAAAAGCAGATGTTGGTCCAGTCATGACTGGCAGTCGTGACGTGACTGGCAGCTTACTAGAGCAAGGCATTAAAATATCCATCTGCTTTTGATTGCTTGCAGGATGTTCTTCATCTCATTTTTGAGAGTTTTGAATTGTCCATTTACTGCTGTAGGGGAAACTGCTATCCCTGAGTGAAAACTGGAGTCAGCCCATGAGAAACCAAGAAACAGATGAGGGATGGACAAAGCGAAGAACTAAATCCTTTCCTTCTCCTTGCAGCACGGGGTGAAAATCCCCTGAAATTAACACATCCCAGTCTGTATTAGCTGTAATATGACCGAGATGATGCTGATACAGGCCCAAAATCAGTAATGGTGACTGAAGCTCTGTGCACACCACCACCTGATATCTGGCCACTAACAGATATCACTCTGGAAGCAGGAGCTCCTGGAAGGAATTAGTCCCCTGTCTCAGCTACAGCAGAATTAATCTGGGAAGTCTCTCTTTGCTTTCCTTACCCAGATGGTTCCTTTTATTGAATGGTTAATTCCTTCTCCTCACTTCTGTGTCATGCCAGTGTGATGTTTAGGTTATCAAACCAAGTTAGCCACTGAGAATTTTATCTGACTGTGGTTTGCATTTCAGTTTTTTGTAATGTCTGGAAATGGTGAGGATAAAGCCTGGACTTTATTTTCTGGACTTCATTTTACATGGGTGACTTTTGGCTGTCTGGATCTGCCTGCTTAATTGTCTAGCTCTTAAAATTATCTTTGTTAAGAGAACATTTAGGAATGTTGGCTTGATAGCTATAAGATTTCTGTGTAGAATAGTCAGGAAACAAAAAACCCTACAAAACCAACAACCCAGCCTTTTGTTTTTTTGATTTTTTTTTTTTTTCTTTTTTTTTGGTTCCTAAAATGAAGTAACAGGGATGATGTAGGACCACGAGAGGGCACTCTGGCTCTTTGAGTGCTCTTTATTAAACTTACTGCTGAGGACTGCAAAAAAGATAGTAAGACCTTAAGGAGAAAAACACTGATTTGTTTCTTATGGAAGAAATCACAAACAGGTATATCTTTTCTAGCCTCACCACAGTCTCGGTGTTAACGACGCACAAGGTTGATATCACTGGTTTTGGAATGTGTTTGTAAAATGTTAACACAGGAAGATGCACCACGGATCTTTTGTGACTGTTACTTCTTGGATATGAAAACAAATTACTTTTCCAGTATATCTGATACTTTTCTTGACACTGTAGGTCTGATAATTCTACCAAGTACAATAGACATAAACAACAGGCTGGGTTATTTGTTGGTTTTGTCATTGTTTTCTGTTTAAAGACAGCTATCAGTAAGCTCTCCTGACCACTCAAAAGGCAGCTCAACTGAGTTGATAAAGAATGGTGTTTAGTATTTGCCTCAATATGTATTTTGCCATTGTGATTCTTATACTGAGAGATCTGAAATGAACATACAAAATGTTCATCCTTTTGTTTTTATACCTTTAAGTTTCCATAGGGATGATTTTTGGCTGAGCTAGTGAACTGCTGAACACTGATCACAATTAGTTTCTCCTAATGGGAAGGCTATAGCAATAATGACCCTTTTATATCCTTTCTCAATCTCTCTAAGCCAGATTCTTTTATCTGCTTTTAGAACCGGCATGGACCCTTCTGAGAAGACTGATAATTTCTGTGAGTTACATGTTACCAGATCCCCCAATAATGTAACTCTGGACTCTTTTCTTCCACCGTTTTGCAGTTCCAGTGCCACTTGTTCATTTCAGTGAAGGCAGATGATTGTCTGGAGTCAAATAAATCATAAGTAAATGTCCCCATTTCGTGTGCCTTTGACCACTGTAACCTAAGAAGCAACTGTAGTAAGATCACCACAATCTTATAGCCAAAAGTGGCCTGGTGGAAGTCTGTGACACATTTTATTTGGCTGTTCCTCCCTTTGAGCGGAGCTGTGCTTACATGACAAAGACGGTCTCGGTAAGGAATCCCCAGTCGTTGCATGCAGACTTAGCTACTCTTAGCAAGGCTCTGACAGGCAGAAGACTCTCAGGCAGTTCCTGACTCAGCCCCAGATCTCATCTTTTGCAGATTATAGGCTCTCTTCCTGGCCAGTCTCCAAGAAATCCTTCCCTACAAGCCTGATTCCTATTACTAGCACAGGGGGGCAGAGCCCAGAGCACTGCGTTAACCCGTCCTTGGCCAGAGGGTGGTTTGCATATTGCAACATCTTGCCTGATTCTCTTTCAGAATTTTGGATTAGGAGTATGTGCCTCTCTGTATCAAATAGGTACAGCTGGATTACAGGGAGTTTTCTTTAAATTGTTTTGAAAACAGAGAAGATCACAATTCTTGACAGTTGCAGAAAGTTAGAATAGCAGCTGTTGAAGAACTGGTTAAAATATATTGTCAGTGCCTTAAGTTCACAAAACACTGAGCAGTAACTGTGGGGTTGAAGGAAGAAGTGTTTTCATGGCCTGTGGAGGGCTGGCAGTTTGAAGTTATTCCCTCTGCATAAATATGGCAACGTTTGTAAGCTACTCCAGATCTCTTACTGGAATGTAAAGTCAGCAAAATTCTGCACTTCAGAAAATGGTTGTACAGCAGGACCCCCACAGAGGAAGTATTTTGTGCCTCAATAAGACAATGTGTTCAGCTGTTTAGTTGCTTTAACAGTCCTCCTTAAGGCATGAATTGTGGTATATTTCCTCACTTTCTCCTCCTTCCTCATAGAAGAGCCTGTGTCCTGAGCTGCTCCTCTTTATCATCACATTTATGATAGCCATACACACTGCGGGAAGGTTGTTATTTCACAGGGTGATTCAGTGTGTTTACCATTTGGGTAAAACCATGCCTCCTTCTCAAATTGCCTCTCTTCCCCAGTGTTCACTGGCAGCCAGGAGTCATGGGCAGGACTTGGATTCAAAACTCATCTGCAAATTAAAGATAAGAGCCAACCATATCGTTGGTATCTAAACCGGTGTCCAAAGCACTGAGCAAGACACAGGACCCAAAACATCTCCTGTACTAAGCACAGAGCTTCCAGAATTGGCATGTGGAAGAGATAAAGTTTCTATATTTGAACTGTCATATGATTCAACCTGGGTTTCAAGGAAGTTCCTCCACCCACGTGAGACCTTCACTCAGGACTGCTGTCTTTGGGGATGACACTTGGGCCGTTTCTTATTTTTGGCTGAAACACTTGGCCAGGATGGTTCAGTTCCTTTGTTTGTCTGCGAGGATTCAAACTTCTCACCCACATGCCTCAGTTCTTTTCTGTGGCCCAGGCCTGTTCCTGTCTTTTACTCAACAACTGTTTCGTGCAAAATACAGAGGACCATCTGGCAACAAATTCAGTCTCTTCTTTAGCTCTTCTAATTGTGCCAGATGCCTTCCACGGATTCTCCAAACCACAGTAGTTTTAGTTCTCAAAATTCTGATGATGCATAAAGATAGCAGAAAGTAATATAATGTGGTAAATTGCTTTTTGGAGTGATTTCATGGAACATAAAATACTTAAAGATATAAAATGTAACAAAAACATGTGTCAGACAAACGAGAACACAGGAAATCTGAGGTAATTTCCCTTTGGGATACTGAAAATATTATGGGCTATGTGGCTGCTGTGCTCCCCCAGAGAATACAGTGGCATTGTGGAACCACTTCTTGGTGCTCTCTTAATTCACACTGCATTGTCTTTTTTTTTAATTGGACACCTTTGGTTTTTTTCCAACACTAGGTGAAATAAGCCTGTAAAATATTTTTGGAGGAATAATGTCTTGTACAATCATTTGAAAGGCTGGCTGTGAGGAAAGATCCAGTTGATACATGTTTGACTCCCACTTGAGCACCCAGATATTCTGGTAACTAGGTCACTTTGGCATCAGTCTTCTGAAACTGTGACAGTTTTTGTGGCTTCTCTGTTGAGTCTCACACTCAACAACTTATATCCTGTATATACATGCCAAACATCTGCGCCTGTTGCTTTTCTTTGTGTAGTTTTGAAAATCTCCCAGTCCTCGACGTGAGTGTGGCAGCAGGGAGCCTGGTGAGATCAAGTAGTGTTCTAGCTATTGGATAAGGACTCTTGACAAAAAGTAGTCACAGCCACTGTTAGTTCAGGTTTGTAAATATTGAAAGTGTAGTACTCTTCAAAATTTTAACAAGTGGAGTCAACGCCGGGGTTATAGCTACGCTACTGAAATAAGCAGCAAATAATGGCTCCTGCTTTGAGGCCACTCAGGAGAGTGTTGCTTTTCCCTACCTCAGTTACTGACTGGTAAAGAAGACACAAAATAACCTGAGATGAAGATCACAAAGCAGCTGAACTAAATCTGTATATTTAGAGGATTATCCAAAATCAGAGTGTTTAAATGAGACTTTCAAAAGCACCTCTTTCATGCTTCCTGAAGTTCCATCCTTTCTTTCATCAGAGGAAGAAAGGAGTGCAATCCTAGTAATCTGTAGTCAGAACACAATTATACTGACAATCCTGGGAGATAAATATGGCTCAGGACCTCAGGAAAAGGGGTTGAAGCCATGTATTATTCTTAGGAAGAGAAATATTGTCAAAGACCATCAGTGAAATGTGTAGATACCTTTGTGAGACTTCCAAATTTCAGCAAAATTGTTATACCCTGAATAATGGTAGATTCAGGCTTTGCCAAAATGCAGCTGGGCAAATCTGTTACTTCCCATATGGAAAGCAACTGTTCAAGCAAGTTATATAATTATACATTATAACATTGCTCCTGTCCAAAACCTAAGGCTGCTGCAGGCATAAGCCAAGAATTTTTTTCTTTTCTTGCTATAACTAGATTTGTGTGTGTTATTCAATTAAAGCCATAAGGGAGTAAACAATTCCATTTTTTTCTCTTTCCACCCTCACCATTCCCATATCCCATGATTTACCACTCACTATTCTGGAACACGAGTTGGCAGTTTTGGCCTTGCTGCTGTAGGTTGGTTTCCTGGACTTGAGACTAATGAAACAATAAGAATTTTCCTGCTGTAGTAAACCCTAATTTCCACACCCTGGACTTCCAAATGTGGATTCTGAAGTTGATACCATAACTTAAATCAGTGCAAATTAAAACAATTTGGAAAACAAACAGCTCTTCTCCTCATTTTGAATAGAAAGCTCTAACACTGTTCAGAACTTAGTGCTTGTCTTTCAGCCTTTACAAATAGTTGCCTTACAGGGCAGTGGTCCACATTAAAAACTAATACCTGCAAAATTGGGGGCCTTTGTTATAGAAGAATAGTAGTCTAATTAATGTGGAGCTCTACCAGATGTAACCTGAGAGGGCAGGTAGGGCTGGGAGACCTATTCACTCTCTTGCCAAGGTATCTGCACTGCTTTTGAGATGGTGACAGCTCAGAGACTGAAGGACATCTGGATTTTATGTCAACGGATGTGTTTTACCATAGCAGTTTTTTGTAAACTTTATTCTGGTGTAATTATGACCTGGGTTAAGCTTAACCCAGCTAAAAGCTGGGCATGTTTAACCTGGATCTTGAGATTAATCCAGGTGACTGTGCTGCAGCCCAAAGGCTTGTGCCAGCCTGAGGGATGGAGCAGTGCAAGAGGGGACAAGGTGGATTTCCATGTGCAGTTTATGATGGTTTAAAATGCTTGTGGAACTATGATGGCCTATGTTGACTCTTGGATATATGTTGGTAGAATAAGACACCTTGAGGACCCGCAAATAGTCAGAGCCATGGAGAGCCTGGTCTGTGAAAGAAATGTGTAGCTTTCACACTGTGTGGAAGGTGAAAGAAGTACCTACAATCCCTTTCCACTTTGTACTTAAATGTACTCCTTTGCTACCACAGAATATAGGGAAATGATCCCCCAGAATTGTCCCATATCACAAGTATCTTGCTCGTCTGTAGACTTTCCGACTTACTGTGGTTTATTTCCTTAAGAAATAAAAGACACTGGGTACTGAACTGAGAGACAACAAACTAAGCGCAGTATTATGAGATGTTATAGTAGTACTATGCTAATATAAGGTACCCATTTTGCTGCAGGAAACTTGGAAATTGATTGTTTATCACTGATAACAACATCACTGATTCAAGACCTGGAGTACAATACATATGGAACATGCTAACAAGAAAAAAAAACCAAGACTTTTTTTACTAAAAAGGAGTACAGTAAATAGAACCATTGTTTATATGTGAATGAGTGAGGTTATGCTCCTCTGGCTGAGAAGCAGGTAAATGTTGGGGCATGGCATGGATGTGTGAGCTGCTTGGGGAGCTATATCAAGGAAATGTGAGGAGTTAGACATAGCAATTGTTTTCAGCTGGAGGTAGGTGTAGTTTTCTTCTCCTGACAGAGACCTCGCTGGACACATTTGCTCTGGACAGCTGCTAACAGCTGGAATCCCAAAGCCAATGCTTAGAGGTTTGGTGCCTGGGTTTGTCCCAGGGCTCGTGTCAGGACATTACCAAAGTGCACAGCCTGTTCATGATGTAAAATGTGGTTCTCTCTGTGGAGCAGGGAGTGTTTTCCTCTGCTGCTCTTCTGTTTGGCTTTTTCCTGAGCTTTGACCAGCTCGGTCTCAGCTACAAAGCCTGGAGAGCTCCACAGTTCCTGGCTGAAGGTACTCTGGTCAAATTCTATCTTCAGGTTAGGATGAGATAGGGAATTGCATCACCTCCCCTTCTGCCCACTTCCCGGGATCAGAAGGAGGTGTACACCCTTCTCTGGGGGAGGCACAGGGGACGAGGGACATGGGAATGGTGCAGGACATGCTGCACTGCAAGCAGGACACAGACAGGCTCTCCAGCTCTGCACCTCTCTGGGGCTGCCCCGGCACTACCAGGTAGGGCTGTAGAAAACACCCGTGAAGCACCACATAGTATTGTTTGCCCTTCCAAAGAATCCAAATGGATGAGCCTGAGGAGGAATTAATGAAGGGCTTATTTACCTTCAAAAATAGAGAAATGAGTATGTTTAGGATTTTTATGAAAATTCCTCTTGGTTTCAATAATATTGCTGAGTTTTTGTGAGGTACAGTTTCTCTCAATTTAAAACACTGTTTTTCATGGGAAATTTAATTAAAAAACATGTATGTCTTACTAAATGGAAGCCTGTACTACAAAAACAGTGGAGGTTTTCTGAAGCCAGTGCTTGTCTGGTTCTGGCATTAGTGAAGGAATTGCTTTTAGAAGAGTTCTCGTCTTACGAGAGTGAAAGAGAGCTAGGACCTAAAACCTTAAAATTTGCTTTAGAACTCCATTATTTTCTAAGTTAAATCTTTATTTAACCAACCATAGTTACATGATTTTGCTGCCAGGGCTTTACAACCATGTAGGTGGATGCATTTATGCTGCACATCCCTTTGTAGCAGCTGGTGGTGTCCGTAGGGGAGCTGCAGAGGCCACCACAGACTTTCAGAGAAGGTGCTTGCGAGGGTACAGGGATGTTCAGCTGTGAGCAGGAGAGGGGGAACACCTCAGTATATTAATCTTAATCTAGTGGACATTATCTGGCATGCTTCCCATCTTGACTTTAATGCTGGACATAATCTTATGAATATTATGTGGCCTTTTAACTTTTCTTGTGAAAAAATATTAAAATAACTTCTATATATTTGCATTTATGTTTTCCCCTCAAACAACAAGGCTGTTTTTTACTTTTATTAGTAAAATATATGTTCTTTTAAAGAAAATTCCATGGTATTTGAAATAAAAGGTATAAAACTAGTTGATTTCCCAGCTGCCAAACAGTTCTGAGGGTCAGTCATAAAAAACTTATTTTTCCCAGTAGCCAAGATCATGAACAGTTTCTTTTCAAGCTTCTGAGTTATTCTCTGAGCATTAATCACTTTTAATAAAAATAAAACCTCTTTTTAATTGTTAGAACTACATTTTTTTTTTATATTTTATTCACTTAAGCATGTGGAAGGCTCCCATGGCTCTCACCAGTGCTAGTTCTTATTTTTCTTTAAGGCCAGTTTTGACACTTAAAAAGGGCCACTGTTTAATAAATTGAGATTTTTATTAAACGACTTCACAAAATACTACGTTTTCTTAACTTTTAAACCTGCTGTTGAAAAAGAGAGGTGCTAGAAGGAAAAGAAGCTGGCTTAGCACAGACCATCAGCTAGTCATGTTAGTCTGGGTAGGAACACTGACCAAACTGTCTTGCTGGATGGCTCTTGCTCCTGAAGGAATCTCCTGGAGCTCCCTCTCATCTGTATCATAAGTGTTGTGTTTAAGTAACTGTTTCTCTATTTTCTTAACATTTTGCATCCTCTCCAACTATTGTTTCATACAACTTTTGTTATTAGCAGGACAGAAACTCTATAACTATTGTACAGCTTTAGCATCATTGGAAATACGTGTTGCTCAACATAAATCCATTCTGAGGGTCCCAGATTACAGTATGTGATGAGAGACATGATCTGTCTGGGGAATCCAAACCATGGGAAAAAAATAGGGACACTAAGACTCCTAAAAGCATGCACAGCTTTTCTAAATAATAGTTTTGGTCTGATTTTTTTCACCTTAAGTTTGTTTTTTTCATTGTTTATTTTTTTTTACATTCTTCTCTGTGTGTGCATCTGCATGTAGAAATATGGGAAGTGTCTTCAGCTCCTTTCTTTCTCCCCTTCCCTATTGTCCTCTCGCAGCTGTAAAACTGAAACCGGTTATTATGCAATTTATCCCTTCTTAAACCCTTAAAAAAAAAAGAATATAATAGAGTCCCAAAGTCATTATGTTGGCTAAATAGCAACAATAATTCTGTATGTTCATTTAAATGCTTTTTGATTTCTATAGTTCTTTTGTCTCACCAAGCTTTTCAAGGTCTGAAAAGTTGGTTTAAAAATCCTGAAAGCCTTTGGTGTAAATCCTCAGGTCCAGAAGCAAAGACTATGTGCAAAACATAAATTTTGATCTCAAGTTTCATAGGAACATTGGTACAGTATTCTAACTAAAATCTGAATCCCGTGATGCTTTTATACCTCAAAAAATACAGGGAATTTGAGCTTTGGTGTTTTTTAAGCTACTGATCAGCTTAAAGTCTGGTGAAGAAATAGGAGAGACAGAGAGTTTCAGGCAACGTACAAATCCAAAGAGTACCAAGACATTTTAAAGTTAAATCTACCTAATTTTTTGGATGTCACATTGTAGTTCTAAGATGAAAATCATTATAGTGATTTTACAGGTAGGAACTTAACATTTTTTTAGGGCTTTGTGTGTTTGTTTCCAAAATGAAAATTAAAGCTCTGAAATGCTTTCAGAACAGACAGTGACAAAACATCTATGTTATCTTGATTTTTGGTTTTTTTTTTCTCTCTCCCATTACATCACAGTTTCCTTTCTTGGTAAAAGTTTCTTCTGTATCCCTGGACTTTTCTATGGTAGTTTATCTTAATATTATGAGATCAGCTGTCAAGCACTGTTTGGAAATACCAAGATAAATGGTCTTCCTGCCCTTTATTGATTAATCCATCACTACAACAGAGAATAGCCAATGTGCACATCATTTGATTATTTACTTCTAATATTGATGAAATATGTATTCAAATCTAGAGACAATGCCAAGGAGGAGAATATTTGTGAAACAAAGCCAGGAAATTTAGAACACAAACTTTGACTTGACTCTCAAAAAAACCATATATAAGAAAGAAGAGACTGAACTGAAAAGAAAGTTTTCCCCAGAATAGTCAGATGTCTCCCTTCTCAAGTGTTACTACATTGCCGCATACAAATTTAATATTTAAAAATGTTTTTGCTTCTTTAGGTAGTCAATGTACATTGAAGATTGTTGTTGTTGTTTTTGTTTTAGGATAAAAAGTTTAATGTTTTTATTCTTAACAAAGATATTTCCAAAAGAATAGTTGGTTTACCATTAAATGGAGATATACTATAATCCACCTGAATGTGGGTGGAGGATCACTATAGATAGATAAAGGAGTCACATATAGTTACAGTAGAGACATACATTTTTAGATTTTATCATAAAATGCTCAACTGGATAATAATTGCTTGTGATGTAGCACTAGAACTATATAAACAGCTTCTTTCTGAACTCTTGGATAGCATTGCTTAGTTTGATTAACACCTAACCCCACAATGTTAGATTAGTAGTTAAATTGCTATTAGGCATCATAAATTCGCACAATCAAAAATACTTTGCACAGCCTTTACATTCTCAAAATGACCTGCTAAAAGAGATGATTCTGTTGATGAAGAAAGTGACTGGGTTTACAGAGCAAGAAAAGTTCCTCTAAGGGATTATGTAGGGCAAAAAATTCTGGAATGCATGAAGAACCATGAATTTTGAACTCCAGGTACACGAGTTGTCACAGACCTTCTCTGCTGTGGTGTCAGCATTAACTGAGTTTTGAAATGAAGAACTGATTTTGAATGAATCTGTGCAGAGAATATGTTTTGCCTGGTGCCTGCTTTTTATGTGAACATCTGATTGTGGGATAACCGTGGGATAATACTGTGTGAAGATGTGATTCTTCTCTTATTCTGCTCTCCAAAGATTTTGCAAGAAGCCACACAGACTCTGCACATTGATGGCTTAGTGACAAAAGACCCTGTATTAGAACTGCAGAAAACATTAGAAAGAAGAAATACATGAGAGTCTTGGTGAAATGCTCCTATATAGGCATGGTAAGAAAGTCAGCTGATTTGCCTGCACTTTGTCAGTCAAACAAATGCATTACAGAGCTGTTTCTTTAATCAGTTGAAGGTTTATTTTATGCAGAGCAACTTGTGAGAGACCTCTGGAATGACTTCATGTATGTCTGTGAGCTTAATTTGTGTTTCTGATGCAACCATATCAAAAGCCTCAGGAGCAGCTCACCCAGCCTGAGCAGACATGGCAACACTGACCCCCTGTTCCGCAGACCAGGGCTGTGAATATGGGAGTGAAAAATCTGAGGCCACTATTCTCAAGGCATGTGATAAATTCTATGCAATTGCAGTACACAATGAGTTAGTATGAGTTAGTGAATACATGCTGTAAGAAATCTGGGCATTTCTCCATTTTGAATCTAATTGGCTTAGAGCTCTGGAGGGAACATATCCTCCCTTGTCCCATTCCTTCAAAATCAACCCGACTCAACGCTTTCTTTGTGGAGGTTAAATTGCACAATTTAGTTACTCCCTTCAATTCAAGGCAGCTCTAGACACAAACAAAAGAAAAAGCTGTAAAACATGATAAAGGGAAAATATGAAACACTTTATTTGTCTTAAAAATCATTCTTAATACGTAAACAATGCAGAGGTTGTTGTGAACAGTGGCTGCAAGTCTTGACAGCTAAACTCTGAGGCCACAGATTCCTCTCAGGCTTGCTACTAAAACAAACAGGTAAGAAAGGAGTTCTTTGAGTTCTTAGCATATAATGGTCTGTTGCTTCTAATTTCTGTATTTGGTGGGATGCTCTGGTGCTCAGTGAAGTGCCACAGCTGGTTTGGCACTCTGTGTTGCTGCACTGAGGCGAGGGTGATTTTTAGGGACTCCACAACAAGGCCTCTTTTCAGTCTTACTGGAACTGCTATATATTTAAAGGGCTCTTGAAATTTGTCACTTTCACTATGTAACATTTTCCTAAAATGGCCAGTGACACCTTAGACAGCCTTTCCTATTGCTGTGAATTGCCAGGACTTTGCCCTGTATGAGCAATGTTGTGCCTGAAGTCCTCATTTATGATCTCTTCTGGGTAGCATGTGCTGGGAGGGAGGAGAGGGTAGGGAGTGGAGTAAGATTGCTCTATAGGTTATGGGTCTGTAGCACTGTTTCTTGACTCTTCAGTTGCATATAAGAGAGATTTTCTACTCCACCCTTCTTCAGAAGTTTCTGTCTTGCCAATTCTGGTTTTGGAAGGAAGCTTGTTGCACTAAATGGCTATATTAAAATGAAGAAAAAATAATGAGTTAAGCATGTGCAAGTTTAGGGCTCTGCAATACAAGAGAGACAACACTACCTGGTGCTAGCAGGTAATGTAGTAGAAGCTGCCCAGCTACCTTCTATAAAAGGGAATCCTAAATCCTGAACTCATATTTTCATAGAATCATTTAGGTTGGAAATGACCCTTAAGACCATTGAGTCCAACTGTAAACCTAGACTATCAAGTCCAGTGCTAAACCATGTCCCTAAGTGCCACGGCTACGTGTCACCAGGCATGGTGACTCAACCACTTCCTTGCACAGTCTGTTACAATTGCTTGATAACTCATTGGTATGAAAAAGAATTGAGGTGTTGAAAAAGAGGGATCGAATACGGAAACAGATAAAACCCCTCCATTTCTCAAGCCATTTAATCAATACTGCTTTTTAGTGAGCATCAGTCAAATACTTTTTCTGTGCTGTCCATCTTTTCAAACATCTTTGTAACAGTCGGGGGACTTGCTTTTTAGAAGAGTGACCATTGCAGTGGTCTTAGAGACAACTAAAGAGTCGGTGGAATCAACCAGAATTTATCATACCCTCATCAAAGCCTCCCCTCACCATCCCCAGAGGAACCTGAGGGAAGACTACAACCATTCCACTAAGCTTGTGTCATTTGGGCTTCCACCTCAACAAAGGAATTAATTATCTCCTGGGGACATCTGTCTCATTTCTACAGAGGGAAATTGCTGGAATACAGCCCAGAATTTGGGCCAGTGTATCTATTTAGACATAAACATTTACATAAAGATGAAAAGGCAAAACTCATTCCTCCTGTCAGACCACTGAAACCTATGGAAATACAAAGGGATTCAGCTGATATAAGAGTTGCACTGGGGAGAAGAAAAGCTACCAAAATTGAAGATGAAAGTAAAAATCCTCTCTGGGTTTCCTTTTTAGTTGTTTCCTTTACTCTTCCAAGACTCCTTAAATCATTCTCCTTTGTGGCTAGATCAGTCAGAAATAACTGTGCTTACCGTTTCTGTTCCAGACAAAGTAGTTGCCTTTAGTCACACTGTCCTATTTTCCAGGTAAGAAATTTAAGAAGTTACTGAGACATCATCAGCAACTAAATAGGCTCTAGTTGTACTATTCTGCTGGTGGCAAATAGCTGCCACCTCTATTTGTTCATAGTATCTGTAGAAATGGATGGACCTCATTTGTCAGTCTGGGACAGAAGGGTGAATGACAGTTTGCAGGAAAAACAAAATAGGAGAGAAAATCCTGTGTTAGATTCTTCACACAACGGCTTTGTCTTCTGTGTTTGGTTAGAAATATATGACTGGTCTGCTTCTCTTTCTTGTCAAAAGCCCAAGAACTGGCTGGGGTTTAGTGTTACAAAATCTGAAGATTAGAGATCTGCTAAAGGCAAATCTAGTGGACAAGGCTGGAGTCTGTTAGTGCTTTGAACACTGGATGAAAGCAAATGGCATTGTCATAATTACATTGGGAGGCTATATTGTACTTTAATGGCAGTTGACTAGGAATACCATTTTGATCCTTTCTGAAGTACTCAAGGGACTAGATCATGGACTGGCATGGCTCAGAAAAAGCAGAGGGTTTTTCTGTTCCTTTGTTCATGGCTTCTAGTTTGGAATTTCTCTTTTAAGTGCAAATTTGGCTTTTCCTACATGCAGAAAACTTTGGATGGCAAGTTTGGAGAATGCTGGAAATTTGGTAGTCCGTTTCATGCTTAGATAAGGGAATAAACTTGGAAGAATTCTTAATAAAATGGAATGTAATACCTTAGAAGTAGCAGGTTAAACATATGTTCCTTGATTCATACCATGGTCTGACTGTTGTGTATGTAACCTTTTAAAATCAGAGGTAATATGTTGGATCATAAATCTTGTTCTTGAGTATTATGTATGTAACTCCAATTGACGTCAATGGAAGACGGAATCTGAGCCACTCTACCAGACATGTAAGAAGGAAAAATGAATAATGAAATGAAAATAACATCTCCTTGTGTTGGCTGTAGATCTCTCCATAAACCATGTGTCTCTTGAAATGATTTGTATGAGGTATTATGGTATTTTGTGGATTACAAAACCACAAAAGAAGGAGGCCAAAATAGTTAGAGGTGGGGATTTTGAGTACATCTGCCCAACTTGATGCGTGGATTTGTTTCTCAGTTGTAGAAGAATATACAGAAATCCATACGTTGGAGGAAATCACTCCAGAAGTTCCTCTTGGGCAACTATCAGTTGACCCAGTCTAAATCAGGCATTCCCTCCAACTCTTGAGGGCTTGTTAACAAGACAAGTCTCCTCAACTCCTTCTCAGGTTTGCTCTCCCAAACTGAGTATCAAGTTACACACCTGTGAGCCAGGTTCTGTCTGTGCTCTAGTGAAATTGCTGTCAATACCCCATTGCCTTCTACTGGCACAACAAATGCCTACTGTTAACTTTGGATATTTTTATACCTAAGCCACTGTATATGCAGCTCAAATTTAAGCCTGAGAAAAACACAATCGAATGCTTTATGGACTTGTGTTCAGTGAAAAGTTTTGTAAATTTGGATAATTAACAGTCCAGTACAGGCAGAGATTAAAATAATTCTGAGTCTTTGCAATTTTGATTTTCATTCACATTTTAAATCACGCAGCTGGTTTCCTGTTCAAAAAATTAGAAGTTTAGGAGTATATAGTTACACACCTGGTCTTAGGCAAACATGATAGTCTTAAGATTTTGTGCCTAATCTACCTAAATACACAAGATCTTCTCAGAATCACTTACTGGGACATGGATGTGCAAATGGAAAATAAACCCATAACTTTTCTGTATCTCATCATCTCTTAATTAATTTCTTCCAGTAGCTACTATGGAGCTCCAGTACTTGAAATCAAGCCTTATGTAACTGGTGTCCACTCTCCACTTACCAGCAGATCAATGGCAATCCAATAAATGTGAATTACTTGAGGTCAGCAGGAATTGCAAGCTCTTGGTGCAAGTCAGTGCTGTCTTGCCAGAAATCCTTTCAATTACTATAATTCAATTATAAACTGATCATGACAGCTTCGATCCAGTTGCCTAGACAAAACCCGAAGCAAAGCATGAACTGAGGGACATCTCAGCTTCTGGGAAAGGAGGTGATCTCGTAGCAGAGTTGTTCCCTGAATAGAATATAGATTTAGCTATAGATTCAAAAAAGCTCTGAAGCAGAAGGGGTATCTGCTGCTTTACATTTCTGACTCTTGAGACAATTTCATGCTTCTCTGCCTGCAAGGTTCTGGATGCACATCTGAGCACCGTGTCTGGAAGTTCTGAGGCTCTTTGTAACCCTGAGAACCTAGTGAATGAAGGAAGGAAGCAACATATATTTCTTCAATGAAGTGGCTAAACAGCGCTTGTGAGTCATGATATGAAAGGAAATAATTTGAATTAGGTGAGATGTGCAGAGCAGCGTAACAGAAAGAAAGTCTCCTCATTTTCATCAGCTAATAATCAAAACAATTTGACACTATTCCCAAAGGAAGCCAAAAATATGGAAACAATTACGTAGAGAAGAATACGGCAAAACGTTGTATATGCCTGTATTTTGCATCTTAAGGTAAACTGGACTTTTTTTTCCCAGATGGGTATCCAAGGCAAATATATTGACCCAGAAAAATGATAACAAGACCTCTGAGTGATGTAAACAACCATAGATGTGGAAATATATAATTTTTTTTAGTCACATACTTAGTTACCATGCTAATTTCAGTGCTTAACAAGTGTGTTGTGCAATTGAAGAGCAAAATAAATGTTCTTGTCACTTACTTGAAGTAAAAGTCAAAACGATTAGGACTTCTTCAATGTAATATTTGGCAGCCATTTTGACCTTGTTCTTACTGATACAGGGTTTCAGTGTCAATGGCAACATTGTGCAAATAACAGATTTTAAATACGAATTAGTTTTTTATTCAAAGCAGTGTCACCTGCCAAGTCTGAGGTTTAAAAAATCGCAGACATAATTTTTTATCTGAGTAAAAAGAAAGCATCTTAAACTATGTTGTGATCTCGTAACTTATAAAATGTCAGAATCCTATTTTGTCATACTTGGCAAAGATCTCTTCAGACTCAGACAAAACAAAGAAAGCTTCTGCCCTAAAAACACTTTTGCCAAAATTATGATTAGAATTGGATTTTTTATAAATTTGTATGGTCATACAAATGTTGAATTATTGCTATTTCTTTATTAGTAATTATTAATCTTTTTTACTTGTTCCTCATTAGCTTGCCTTCAAAGACATTTGCTGAATGAATATGGACTTTGAGCAGAGGAGGACAGTTGGGTTATGTGTTACTACTAATTTAAAATGACACACTGCAGACAAAATACCATCAGTACAAAGATATATTTCATATTCCTTCAGGGAACTGAACACAGCCCTCAAAGCTAAAGTACAGTTACTTTTATTGTCAGTCCATATAATACACTTGGTGGTTGCTGAGTCTACACTTTTTCTTTTCCTAAATTTTGGGCCATAATAAGAAATACTTTGGATGTGTTAAATATCTCTGATGAAAGGCAAGAATTTAGGTAGAGCAACAGCCTTATATTAAGATTGCAAGTCATGGGAATGGCAAAAATGTTGTAATGAAGAGCAAGGAATCTCTTCTTTTTGCAGAATATCACATCTAATTTCCTTATGAAACTATCCGAACCAGCAAATGGGACACTGTGCTGGTTTAAAGGTAAACTGGCAAGAGAAATGAATCCGAGTGAAGAGAGATTACAAGTCAGAGTTACAATTTACTAAAAAGATTACAATAAATACAATGATACAGAGCAAAAATTGGTGTGAAGACAGAGACACTCTCCTGTCTCACAGGGTTCTCTAACAGCCAGCTTGCAGCCTGAGGGGTCAGGTGTGCCCTGGGCAGCTGCTGCAAATGGTCCATTATTAGCAGTTCATGAGAAATGACACAGAGGGTGTAGAATGCACAGCTTTGGTTACACCCACACGGTGATAAACTGGTCCCAGCCACTCTAACTAGAACAGATACCAAAGCCCTTTATCCGCAGAACAGAAATGACATGGCACTCAAAGCACTGGTATGGAAATGGAAACTAGAAAGAGTTTAACAAGAGGTTGTATGAGCACACTGAATGCAACTGGAAATAAAATATAGAAAGAATGTACATGATGGGTAACAAGAAGGCATTCTGAAAACACATTAAGAGGAAGCCCAAGGACAGAGCTGGTCCACTACTTAAAGAGGAAGGAAAGCTAAAAAATTAAAGAATGTAATGAATTTTTGCTTCAGTCTTCACTAAGAGGATAAGAAATCTAGCATGGAACCAACAGCAAAGAGAGAAGTTCTCAGGTTAGAGAAGGAAGGAAGAAATCAAAAAAAGGAAAAGATTGCTGATAATGAAATTAGATTGATTTTAAAATCATCTGGAAGTGCCAGACTTCCTCCATGAGCACTTAGGTAACTCGATGAGAAGTGTCAGCATCAACAGTGGTTGGCTCTGAGAGCTTGCAGACGATGATTGGGACCCAGAAGACTTCTGAAAGACCACCATAATTCATAAATTCATGAGTTGCTGCTGACTTATCTGCTTTATTCTCAGCTGTAATGGGTATTCTGACATCTCTCCAGGCTCTTTTTTTAGAAAGCTTTTCCCCCTCTTTTGCAAATAAAGTGGGTTTGGTTTCCAGCCAGCCCTTCTCACTGCCTCTGGAATAACCCACTTGTGCTTGCCTGGTTGAGCTTGATGGGAGTCAGCTACACCTCATTATCTCTGCTCAGAAAAATTCATCAAATTCCAGGCCATTGTTTGCCTTGGCAGACAGTTTTTTATGGGAGTCATAGTTTGAGCAGGGCATGACAGCACCAATCCTGAGGACACCAACCCTCGAGTACAGTCAGTCACATTTCACAAGGAGCCAAAGAAAATAACTATAATTTACTTGAAATGATTGGTAGGTAGCACATAGCTTTGCTTCCAAATAATTCAGCTTTTTTTGCTGTTTCTCTGCAATACAGTACATTTATCTGGGAAAACAAATAGGGAGAGTAAAAATATGATAATGATTTATTTAGCTTTGTTTGCACAAAGGAGAATCCCACTCAATGTATTCCTCTGGATACTTCAGGAATGCCCTGGGCATATATTAATTAACAGAGAGGAATATTTTTTGCAGTTCATCATTCCTTCAGTGTATGCTGATAATTTAGAGTAAAAGTGGATTTATAAGACATTTTTCTTCATATCCTTCAGTTTTGACTTTTGGTTTTCCATGAACCTGCTGTACACCTGCTTATGGCAAAATTGAGTTGTATTTTAATGTCTGCTCCTTTCCTGGGGTACATTGGGAAGAGCATGGCCAGCAGGTCAAGGGAGGTGATCCTGCCCTTCTGCCCAGCCCTAGTGAGGCACATCTGGAGTGCTGGGTCCAGTTCTGGGCTCCTCAGGACAAGAGAGACACGGAGCTCCTGGAGAGGGCTCAGAGGAGGGTGGCAGAGATGATGGAGGGACTGGAGCATCTCGGACAGGCTGAGGGAGCTGGGCCTGGTCAGCCTTGAGAAGACTGAGAGGGGATCTCATCCATGTCTGTCAGTATCTGAAGGGAGGGTGTCAGAGGATGCAGCAGGCTCTTCTTGGTGGTGCTGAGCAACAGGACAAGAGACTAAAGGATAAAACTGATGCACAGGGTGTTCTGCCTGATTATGAGGAAGAACTTTGTTGTGCTGGTGACTGTGCATGGGAACAGATTACCCAGAGAAGTTGTGGAGTTGCCCTCACTGGAAATATTCAAGAGCCATCTGGACATAATCCTGTGCCACGTGCTCTGGGATGACCCTGCTTGAGCAGGGAGGTTGGACCAGATGACCCACTGTGGTAGCTTCCAACCTGACCCATTCTGTGATTCTGTGAAAAGTGATGACATTTTTAATACAACACATAATTAATATATTTTACCAGTGCCAAAAATGAGCATTATGGTTAACAACTATCTGCAGTTATAGTAAATAACATGAAATATGTGCATAAACTGTAGAACTTATCATTACATGTTTATGAAACTAATAATTCAGAAAAGGATGAAAGCTGTGTTTGCAATCAATTGTTATGTCACAGAGAATAAAATTTATGCAGCAGTTTATATTGTTGTGCTTTGGGGCACAAGTCAGGCACTGGCTGGTGGCTGGCTCTTCTAACTAACATCAACACAATTTTTAAATGAAAAATCTACAGGTTATGAGCATGTACACGTATCCTCATTGCATCGATGGTTGAACCATACACAGATTTCCTGTTTCTTTTACCCTATTCCTTCTCGACATTTGAAAGAATTATTTTCCTAACTATGTATTTGGAATCACCTGCTTGTTGAAGTTTTTCTTGTTTATTCTGGATGATGGCAGTTCATTAACCTATCCTTCTATTCACTTCCATATGGACATGTTTGGCTCTTGAGCAACTGACATAGCTGAAGTGGAGAAGAGGTGGTGAAATTAACCTAAACTCAATATTTTAAGGAGAAAAAAAAGGAGTTAGTAAGGACAATATGCCATTACAACAGTATTTATTGTCTATTTTTATTGTCATTTGAACACATGCTCTTAAAAATTCAGATAAATAGAACTGATTTTAATATTTTTTACTAATAGTTCAAACTGAAAATATAGGAATTGCTGTTATTTGCATGTTGTTAGTAAAACTTCCCCATACTGTGTTCAAAAAAATCCCAACCTACATCAGAATAAAATTAATAACATTAAATAGAAATATCTGGAATTCTTATTTATCACATATTCTTGATGTGCTTTAACAACATTATCACATTTTGCTTATTGTTCCTTGAATAGATTAGCTATTTCACTTTTTGATTATGTTTATCTTCTAGCCCAGAATAAATTAGCTCTGAGGTGGTACTGCCTGATTTAGCCTCTACAAAACCCGTAATGTGTCTTTTGTTTCACATGTCTTGATTGCAGATGTGTGCAGAATAAAAGCTTCAGTTCATGGGTCCTTTTCTAATGTATTTTTGTCGGTTCTAGTAATGTATGCCGCCTGTGGTAAATAGCTCTGGAGCAGGAGTTCTAAATACCTGGGGCTTTGCTCTGACAGAGCATTCCAATACTTAAAAAATGGGGTTTAGATGCTTGCTTTTTGATACCAACTGTATTATGCCTCTGAGCATTTTGAATAGATGCCTCCTACAAGTCCTTATTCGGTAAGCCTTGTGCAAGCCGGGGTGCTTTTAATATCTTCATTAATGAGGCAGACAAACAGATCAAGTGTATCCTGAGCAACCTGGTTGAGAGGAAGGTGTCCCTGTCCATGGCAAGCAGGTTGAAACCAGGTGATCTTTAAGGTCCTTTCCAAACTTGTCCATGGTTCTGTGATTATTGGAGTCAGATATTTGTGAGATACTATTTCTGGTAATTCAGTGAGGTGAGTCTGTGTGTGTGGAGGGATAGGTGGAAAAAGTCAGTGAAGTCAAATAAAGTACATATTTAGCCAGGACATGTTTAATCACCAGTGAAGTTGCCTGAGGTTTTATTGGCCACCACGTACCTAAAACACACTCCAGCATATGAATCTGGGGGGTTTGATGGCTTCTCCTTATTGTGATGGTTAAAGATCTTGTTTAAAGTGATTCATTTCTTCTTGTTGCTTGATTTAAAGGTTGGCTTTGGCTTCAAAATTAGTCCCATATGTTTTGAAATTTGAGCCTGAAGGATGATTTGAAAGCCCATGTAAATCTGGTACTGGGTTGCTCACCTTTGCCATGGGGAGGCCACAGAGTGCAGTAAACAGTGCTGAAATGTGGCTGCGTGTGACACAGTCGCTGTTCTGTAACTCTGAGTTATGAGACTCAGTGAAAAACAACGTGGCCTACACTGAGTATGCCTAATCTAACTTTGTTCCCCAAAATGGGTCTTTAAACTAACAACTTCACTGTTCATAAATAACATACACATTCTCAGTATAAGCAGAGGCAAACACATGATGCACGGCATATGTTATATTGCACACAGCTCCTTTACTGATGCTGTTAATGTTGCCCAATAAGTATTTATAAGACAGTCTAATAAAGGACAACATTTTTCATTAGTCTAAATGCTTACTTTTTAAACAACTGGTTTTCCAGTCCTTGGTGTTGTAGCCTCTCCTTTTCTGGTGCTTAATATGGATTAGCCACCTAAATGGAAGTGTGACTGTTTACTTTAGGATAAACTTATGCTACACTGTTAGATATTTTCTGGTCATTAGAACATGAGTATTTTGGTTTTTATCTGGTGTAATAGAAGTACTACCGTTGTTAGTAGTAGTAGCTTTTAATTAGGAACATTTCTTGTGTTATTGATATATAAGAAGTAATCTAGGTGACTGCTCTGTGCAAATTAAGAAGAAAAAAAAAAGTAAGAGGAAAATGAAGAAGGAACTGTAGAACAACACTCGCCTATGTTGTAAAGTTCGTGGCATCATTCTCCAGGGAAGAGTAAAAGGGTGTCAGACAAGCCTGAGTTCTCTCATTTAACTGAGCAGTTCAATGCCAGTGACAAGACTCAGAGAAGATGATGTTCCCAAGGCATTACTGGAGGACAGCTCAGCATGCCTTTTAGGGTAAAATTTGACTATAAAAGAATTTATTAGCTTTTTTAGAGACAAACTCAAGCCCTTGTTCTTCTTGATTCCTCTTCTTCCTAGGAACAGTGGGTTGAATGTTAATACGACAGAATTTGTAATTTCCTCATCTTTATGAAATATGAGCAGGGAAAAATTTGTCTTGTTCCTGTTTCTAGAAAGAGCAATATTGGAACACATATTTTTGTCTTTCAGACATGGATAGAGCAAAAGGGAAATACCTCCAGTGAAACAGGGGGTAGAGAAACAGCATTTCCTGAAGCAGGACTATTAGTACTCACAGATCCTTGCAGCAATTGTGATAGACAACAAAGGTATGATAAATATGATCCCAAAGAACACTGCTGTAACTTGCAGCCCATCTGTCATAGAATCACATTTCGAGTGCCAACAAATGCTTTTTCCTTCAGTTAGTGAACCTTAAATTTGTTTGATTTTGTGTTTGGGTTTTTTGTTTGTTCTGTTTTTTGTTTTGCATAATTTTATAGTTGAGTTTATGTCTTCTCAGCCAGAGCTTGAAGACCACATTTGAGGAAGACTTCCAGGTGCACAGCGAAGCAGACAGACTTCTTCCAAAGTGGGACAAAAGAAACCGGTTCCCTTTGTGTAGTTCTTCAAGGGTGAAATTTATCCTGACCTGAGGTCTTAAGTGGGGTTTAAATGCTGTCTGAGCCTTGAACTAATAAGTATAGAGGTGAAGGGGAGGGTTTTGGTTTGTTGCTTTCTTTTTTTTTTTTTAAATCCCTTTCCAGAAAGCAAAAGAAACATTGTATTATTATTATTGTAAATGCCCAGAGGATACCATATCTTTGAGAAGGCCACAGTGAAGATGCCCTCTGCTGACATCTTTTACAACTGTTGTAAAGTGTATCTTTTAGTAAATGTAATTGTTTAGTCAGAGAAAACTTCAAAGAAGAATTGGAATAAAATATTAGCTAGCTGGGAATGGGGTGACTGAGATACTGGCTAGGAAATATTTCCCAGTAATAGGCTATGAAATCGGTGTAAAGCCTGGCTGAACTATTTCCAGAAGTAAGAAGAGTGGACTGCCTCACTGAACTATGATCTGAACAAATCAACCACAGAGGTCTCTATGTGTATTAAAAACAAAAAAGTACAGTAAGGTGAGCAAAGGATTCCCCTGAATATCTTTATCTCAAATAACTTTTCTGGAGTTTCCTTGAGGGGAAAGTAGAACAAAGCAAATGTCACAAAATCATGAACAGAACTTAAGTTCTAAGTGACATAGAGAAACAAAGACTATCATGGGCCAAAGCAGGAATATTAATAACATGCCAGGAGGAAATCTATTCTTAGCCTTCATCTGAAAAAAGGGACAAAAAAAGGTTTCAGTTCTAACCAGCACTGAAAATAAGATGAGAAATGTGAAATCCGTGGAAAGAAGTTATAAACCCAAGCGCTGGCTTTAAATTTAGTACCGGGCCAAAGAACTCCAAACAATGGAGTGCAGTGTGCTTTGGAGCTGCTTATTTTCACTGAGTTGTATAGGTAAAAGTCTCTGATTTCGCCACACTTAATTTTCAAAGACCCCAGAGCCCCCTGTTTAATTTAACAGACTTACAGATTTTGAATATCTCATATAAAATATCTCCATGGAGCTTGGCAGGAGATGCAGAAAAATGTTCAAAACCAGACGTTATTCTTCTGAAATCAATAGTTATACTCACCAACTAATTACATTGCTCAATATAATCTCTTTCCTTGAAGTGTAGGAAATGAGAGTCGCAAGGATATTTTTTGTTGATCTATATTTAATTTAATGAGTAAGTTGGCACCCTGAGGGTCTTCATAAATAGATGCTGATAAATAAATCAGGGGCTGATCCAAAGACTACTGAAAGGAATAGAAAGACTCCTGTTTTGTTTGACTGCATTTGGATCAGTTTCTAAATCTCTTTCAGAAGTGAGATTTTTATTGTTGCATTATAATTCACAGGAAAATATCTGGTTTTGTGTAACCAGCATTTCAGTAGATGTCTGTGTCTTTGTTACATGTATACATGAAACTATTTTTAATCTGTTGATTCTTTTTTCAGAAGTTGTGAGTGATGGACCAGGTTCTGAATTGTTAAAAACCAGAAGTCGGCAGAGTCTCATATATTTATTGGGTCAAGTTGGTAGTGATGTGGAACTATTTAGTGTGTAAGACAAAATTTTGGTGAGCATTATCATAATTTAAGTTCCAGTTATATTCAGTTTACAGGGTGGTAGGAGAAAGCATAAGGTAACAGATAAGGGTTTTTATTTGCTGTCATTGTTTCCCTTGAACCTCCTTTCCACCATAAACTTCTTGCATGTAATTTTGTGAATGGATCACAAGAGAATGGGCACCATTGCCACAACTGATACGCTGCAATTTGAGTCCCATTTATTTTAAGCCACTTGGAAAAAGTTCTGTGGATGAGTGCATAACAACATTAATTGTAAAGTTAAGAGATTCTAGTAAAAATACAGGACCAATACCATCCCAGCAGTACTCATTTACACTGGTCAGAATTTTTTGAAGGATGAATTTTGTTCCTGTTTTTCAAAAGATTCAAGGGAAGATTCATGTTCTTAAAATGCTCTTACCCAACATACGCAATAATTAGATTTGTTTACTTTTTTCCCTCCATCCTTAATGAATGAGCTAAGTTGTACATTATTGTAATTCTTCAGGCTGTACAGCTGAGTTGTTTGTTGGTCTTTATCTTATTTTTAGTTTTTTTTTTTTTATGTTGAGTTGAAACAATTAAAGAATAAGGGAGGTGTGAAAAATATAAATTTTTTTTATTTAAATAAAAGTAAATAGTTTTTGTTTTTAAATACAAAGAAACCTAATATTGTAAGCCCTCTAGTTGTCAATTTGCTCCAATGTCCATCTGTCCATCCACAAAGGCTTATTTTCACAGGTACCTCAAGCGCTGTCTAATGGAACATCAGAGGTTTCTCCTTGTGGATTAATATTTTTGGCTTTGGGAGACATGATGCAACTACCCCCTTTATTGTCTATAAATCCCAGAAAGAGCTGGCAAACTCTCCTAATGTGATAATGGAAAGCTGTCTGGCATGATTGTGTTTCAAATTAGGTGATGCCTAACAATGAGGTAATCTCTCAAGCACTGGAATTCCAAACAGTCCCAGAGCATGTGGGAAAAGTTTCTCTTAATGAGGCAACATTTCCAGCACTTGTCTGTGTGCAGGAAGTCCATCCAGCATGTGTGCCAGCATCCAAAGGCTCCAAATACAGCTGTATATTTTAGCATCTGGTTTTAAGAACAAGTAACAATTGTGTTTTAAATATTGTCCCAGACTGATTATGTCATATGCATATATTCCTGCTGTGCTCCTAGCCTGACTAAAAGCATGTGGAGCAGCTACTGGTGCTAAATTGTTTGCCAAACATCCACATACCTGTCAGTGTGACATGACTGGCAACGCATTTGTTAAATGCCAAGGCAGGTACAACCAGGATACCTTTCCATTTGTGAGGCTCCTGTGGTCTTTGGAGGCCACATGACTGGTTGATGTCACAAATCATTGGTGCCCTTGTGAAAATTTCCCTCGATCTTTTCAAGAAGTTTGATGTGGTTTCATCTGTAAATAGGGAGTTTTTCTTTCTGAATTATGGGTGAGTGAAATGCTCTAAAAATGTCTTCAGCAAACTGATAAGCAGGCAACACAAGATTGCAGACTTATCTTTATATGTGGTCAGGAAATAGGCTATCAAGCTGAATTCCCACTGCCTCTGCCCTTTGAAGATTGATGCTATAAAGCTAAAGGGTGTAGAAATCACCCTTAAACTCACACAAGGAATGTAAATTTAATTTGTTCCATCTACTGTCCCACAGGTTTACTTGTCATGCTCCATCATCTTTAATCAAAACAACTTGTTAAGTTTAATCAACTGTGATTTTTAAAAGCCCAAATAATATTATGTATCTGATTCAGAGACAATGTCATTTGAACCTTAGAAAATCCTTAATTCCTTATCCTTTTGTAGTCAGGACAGGAAAACATGAATTCAGCTTTCTTTTTGTTTGTTTTGTTTTACACCAAAGGGGTAAAAGGTTGTACATGCTTATTGGAAAAAACAGGAATTGCAGCTTCTTTTCAGTAATTTCAGGCTGAGCACAGTGTCGTGGCTGTTGCAGGTAATTTTCTTCCTTTAGAAAATGGAGTGGGATGGAGGAGTTGGTGAGTAGACCTTAGAAAGAAATCCTGTTCAGTACTGAAGGAAGGAGGCACAATAATTTTGCAGAATGCAAGTAGTTTTTGTGGGCATGACATAATGACTTATTTTTGCAAAGAATGAACAAATTCTCCTAAAACAAAAGAACATCTTGGATAACAAAGGTTTTATTAGGCAGTTTTTATCACAGCCTGCGCTGAGCCTTTCACTTGGCCTATATCAGAGCAGTCTTATGCTGTGTTAACTTGTGCAAGGTGTTAAGTAATCCTTGGAGAGAAGAGTCATTGGGATTTGCTGGATTGGAGGAAATTTTGGCCACTTTTACTTGCCTTTGATTGTACACTACTCCACCCTAAAACACTGATGAGCCTCTTGTGCCTGGTTATGTTGACTGTGAGACCTTTTATGTCAAGCAGTTACAAAGTTGTCATAGTGTAACCCCAATTTGGGGCTATCTCACTGAGATAATCTGTGATAATTGACATAGCACCTGTTTGCTCTCACTGGAGTCAACAGTTGCATAAGGTTCCAATTACTTCAGAATTTGGCCCCAAGTTTCTGGGAAAACGGTGACTATGTATAAGCTGCTGTGCATTTGTTCTTGGGCTGTGTACCTGAAATACACTGAAATGTGTTTTTCTTGAAAATCATATTGGAAAGTTTAGGTGACTCCTTTCTTGACTATTGCCTGCTGGAGAGACCTGTGAGGGAGAGACAGGAGAGGAGGCCAGCAGAGAGATCTGCAATGAGGTTTGCTCAGAGAATGGATGATGCATCTGCTTTGGCTCTGCGCTTCTTGAGGGATCACGATTAAAAGTTGCTTGGGGAAGCTTGTTACTGTTTTCAAGTTGCCAGTTTTGTGGGTTTCCTGTGGAATTGGACTCGTTTTCAGGAACAGCTGTGGCTAATTTTCAGAAGCTGGGGTAGCCATTTGAGGGGCTTTTTTTTAAATGCTGACAGAGATCTTTGGCTCTCTGGTTGGTGCAGTGGTTTCCATTGTAAATTCTGATTATGTCTCTGAGAGCTGATTGGGGTTGGTGAGCCAGGACTGTGCATTGGCAGACCAGTGCCTGACTCTTCTGTCGTGGGCACTGGAAGCTCTTCAAGGACAACTTGTTTCCAAGTGCCAGTGACAAGTACAGATGATTGTCTGAAGTGCTGAGGGATTTTGTAAAATCCTCTAGCCAGTTGTACAGCTCCACTGAAATAAAGTGAGACTTTAATGCCTAGCTTGTTTGCAAGTGTTAGTAGCCAAAGGGGGGTACTTCAGAAGCTCAGGCTCTGAAGGCATAAAAGCATTTACCACTTCAGGTAAGAGATCTCCCCAGTAACAGAAGGCGGCAATTAACCCTAGTAAATATTTAGACACTTTTAAAAGTCTTATTCAGAATTATTAGTCATCTGGGATGGACTACAAGAACTATTATGATACAACAGTGTGTGTATGGTGAATGATTGATGTAAATCCGAGGAGCGAAGAGGAAGACTAGACTTGTTCTTTGTTGAAACGGCAGATCCAGTGAATTCCTCCTGCAACTGAGAGAAAATAATACGGCAGGACAGGATAGAGGAAGTGGGTCTGGAAATCGTTCTCTCTTCTTTATGGCTGGCAGTAATGCTTCCAATGTAGGCTTAGTGAGAAGACAAGAAAAGGTGGAATAACATTTAGGATTTCTTAAATGTGACTGTTGAGTAGCAGCAACAACAGTAACCACAGCTATGAATACCTGTCTCCAAACTTGCCCTGTACAGGTAATTAGATTCTGGGGAACACAGGAATGTTTCTGCATGCTTTCTCTGCAAGTCTTAAAACAGAACACTTTGTTTTCACTGGCATTCCTATTCCCACTGTGTTGGATTTCCCTAATTATTCATCCAATCTTGTTCTTCCTAGGGATGCTCATGGAAGATCTGTTTGAAAAACAAGTACAAGCAAGTCCTTGCAGGTAAAGAATACTGTAAGTCCATGGGTACTTGCATACTCTATATGACATAAACTGCATCTGTGAACACAGAACTGACAGAAAACTACTAACCAAGAGATGCTGGAATGTTTTATCAGAGGTGAGACATTGGCTGCACGTACAAAGTCCCTTGATTAGAGTTAGTGCTCTTGCTACATGATTTAATGAAGTAAAAATAAGTCTGTCTAAAACTTGATAGAAATAATAATGATTTGGTGCAAAATAATTTTCCAAAGTAGAATGGAAATAAATATAAATTGAATTAAGAAGGAAAAGAAAAGAAAATGTTTCTCCAGTAGAGATAAAAATGCACATTTCTAGGGGTTATTTTCACATACTTCTGGCTGTTAAATTACATTTTCTTTGGCAGCTTTGTCTGCTCCCTTCTGTAAAGCCTGCTAGGAGAAGTTCGTGTGAAGGGTGTGTGTTTGAATTCTAGCGAGGCATCTCGAGACAGTTTGGCTGCCATGTGACAATATTTCAGACTGGTCTTTGATGAATTCCAGAGTGTTATATAAATATCTGGATCCCAAATAAAGGTGTGAAGACGCTTTGGAGACCTGCGAAAATAAATCATTGAGTGGGTTGAGACATTTCCATCCATGATGTCTCGGACTTCATACCTAGCAGAAGGTTCCCCTTTTCTCTCTGTTTCCAGTCTAAGTTTGTTTGTACATCCTAAGAAATGAAGGAAAATACTTTGACCTTTCTGATACAAGCCAGTCTCTCCTTGATTCCTTAGGATGTGACCTGGGAAATAACTGTGCAAATACATCTCTTTCTTTTATAGTCTTTCACAGTACCTGTAGCCTCACTGTTAGAAAATAAAAACAGGAAAGCTAAGATTTTACTCACGAGCAGAGGAGTTTCTCTCCTTCTCTCTCTGAGTTTCTCTGAATGTGACATTTTTAATGACAGCTCTGGTTATGAAGGGAAGCTTGCTAGAAAGGATTGTGTAACACATTGAATTTGATCTTTAGGCCAAAATATCAGATGAAGCCCTACTGGCAAGAAGTCTTCCAGCTGAGGACCTGCTGTCAATTCTCTCTTCCTGAAATTGCATGGCCAAAGCCTGGCCTATGCCTGTCATGGATCACAATAAGTGTGTGCATGGAGAGTGAGGTTTGTAATCCAGAAAAGTGGGGCAATTCCATCATTGTTCAATTCACTACTACACTGGCTTTTTTTTTTTTGTTTGCCTTTTTTTTTTCCTCCTCATGCTTGTTTTTGTGTGCAAAGAAATATTATATCTTCCTGATACTGCTGTAGTGATACTAAGATGAGGTGGTATCAACAATCAGCTGGATGATTTTCATGGAACAGGAAACTGATACGTTTAAAAGGGCTATAAAAATAGGAACTGGCAGCTGGCAAAGACAGTCTGGTGTGCTTTTCATGCACTGAATAACTCATCTGTACCTCCACCAACCTTGTCACTGAATCTCCTTCATTGCTGCGGGGGTCTCACATGTGGTCTCTTGGAGGGTGATGAGTTACATGAGGCACAGATTTGCTGTGTCCATATCATGTGGAATTAGTGTAGATTAGATAAACTAAAATAGCCCCCAGCACTGATGCATCTGCATTTCAAATTAAAGCTCAGCTATTCCTTGCACCTACTTTGTCTCCTTATGCTTCAGTTCTTTACAGGCCTGCTGACAGCTTTAAAACAGCTTCAGAGGAGGAAAATGACTGATGGCAACACCAAAGCCACGCAAAGGTCTATAATTTCCATGGCAAATTGTGTTGCCTATGAGCCCCTTAAAAATAGGAAAGTGATAGGATATCAATAAGTCTCTAGGCAAGACTGGCAATGACTGAAGCTACCTGGGGAAGGATTAACTCTCACCAAAAGACCTTTTGGACTTTCATGGCATACTTAGGGGAAGCTTGCAGGAGGTGCTGCTTAAATCCTGCCCTGTTTGCAGAGAGAGGATTTGCTCATGGGTGAGGCAGTTCCCTTCCATATATATGGGCATCCTCTATAGACGGAGTCAGTTTTTCAAGCCAATTTCCTGCTCCCTAATCCTTCAATTGCACTGATTGAGCTACTGCATTTTTCCTTCCGCTCTCCAAATGATTTACCCAAGGGAGGGCTGTATGGGTCCACTACACTGATGAGTGGGGACAAGGCAGATGGAAAGATGTAATTCAGTGGGAGGCTGCCCAGTTTCTTTCACATACCACCAAACCACCAAAAGCTTCTTTCCTTCTGCCAAGCACTTCCCTCTCACCCGTGCTTTCTTTCCTACATGTGTGTTTTGTTTCAGTCTGTTTGCATTGTTAGCAAAGAGTCACTCAGTCTGTGCAGATTGATCTGGATCCACATCAAATATATAAAAGGTATGTTCAGTTAAAGCTATGCAGCAATGTGCCTAGTGAAAATGAACAGAGTGAATCATCCTCTGAAAGATTTGAAGACAGTAGGGGAATCCTTTTACATGATTATTTTAACGTGTGTCTAAAAGGAAGGGAAAAGAACACCACACTGAAGCCTCATGCAAGGAACTTCTGCTAAATCGATAACATTTTTACCTTTAAATCTCTCACAGAAGTGACTGAATTTGCTTATGGTTTTACGATGCCCAAAAGAATGTAATTCTTAATTAGACAGTCTAGTGGGATGAGGGGGAGGGAGTTTTTTCAAAGTGGGGTGGCTTCCATTTTATAGCATTCTTCAATAAGCATTATTCCCAACTCTTCTATATGGACATCCTGGTTTCCTCATTAGGAAAAAGAAATCACTCAGAGGTACTATCCTCATATCTATTTGTATCTGTATATGCACATATATACCCCTTATATCTATATACGTGTCTCTTGTTGCAGATATTTATAATAATAATGTTCATTAAGGTGATTTGTTATTCATAGTTACTTACAGGTTTCTGTCAGGTAAAGAAAGCAGGAGGAGTAAGATGATTTTACAGGAATGGAAAATGATTCAGAGCTCAAGAGACCTATTGTTCTTGTCACCACAAGTATGATTTTCACAAGGACTTACTATTGTAAAAGCACAATAAGAGAGTTGATCATTGGCTTCAAAAGTTCTGGTCACCTACTCACTGGCATTAGGTAATTTCCAGGGTGTTTCAAATTGTTTGCTTAGGAATCATTGTTTCAGTTTCTTAGGATGTTGTTATTTCAAGCTTCAGTTCCTTGCTGTAAATATTTTGAATATAGTTTCCCGTTGAGAGTATGGCATCACTGTCTCCAGCCTGTAAGTGCAAAACTTTTATGAATTAATTTTTGTGGATGCTGCAGAGTCCCTTCGATGTGTCCTGTGTGATTTCAGAGTGGGTTTGGTATTTGTTTGTGAGTGCAAAGGTACTGTTTGCTAGTGGTCATTGCTTCAGCCTCCTCACAGGAGTGCAGAGCATCTGTAAAATGCCACTTATGCTGCTTAAGCATAATCCCTGCAAGCTCTGGGGAGAAGCCTGGAAAAGAATTTTCATTATTGAAATATGACTCATTAGAATTATTGTGCTATAGGTCATAGCTGCGAAAGAATTTTTTAAAGTTCTACCACAGAGGGCATTTGCTCATTTTTCTTTCCCAGTGAAGTCTAAATTCTCTTCAGATTCTCTTTAGATTCTCCTAGGAGAATTTAGAAAGCAGATTTATGGGATAACTACTGTAAAAACTTCTATGCATAACCAGCAGGCTATAGGTATGTATATGTATAACCTGTTGAAATATGCAATTAAGCAGGAAATGTTTCTCCTGTAATTCAGGCTTGCCAGCTTTTCCTAGATCAATGACCATCATATAATCAAGAGTATTGATTCACTGCGGGTTTTTCTTTTTCTTGGTATCTTACACTAGTGCAAAACTGGGAAAAAAACTGGGTTCCTTATCAAGTGATTATTGTATTTTGTGTTGCTGTTAGCAGGAGCAATTTGCTAATTTTGATTAAGTGCTCAGACTTAGGGGGATCTCCAATAGATGTAAGCGCAGTGCTTCAAATCAGCGCCATCTCCAGCTGTCAGTAATTCCCTGCCAAATTGTGCACACCTGAATGAAGTTGGAGCAATCAGTTGCTCCTCCCCACAACAGGTGAGGCTTAAATGAAAGTGATGCCAACCACCTGTGCTGGCAGCTTCAAGGCTCTATTTGGCCTGTGAGCTCAGCTTGGTGAGGAGTAGTTCCCTTTTGCTCTTCCTGCTCTTGAGGGAGTAATGCCTGGCAGAGGGTTGTGCCACACAGTTGGAGTTCTTATTGTCTTGCATCTCTTCAAGAAGGCTCCTAAGAAGGTTTCTTCTGGGATGCTGTATTTCTGCTTTGGATTATGTTTTACAGTATAATCAGGTGGTGAGTTTGGCTGTTCTAATAGGGAGTGGGCAGTTTCTGAATGACTTTAGTAGTGTGAGACTGTTGAAATACACAGAAACAAAAGGCTAAAAAAGGTGCGTGGTTATGTTTTGACAAAACTGAGTAAAAGTATTTGCTGTAGATGCTTACATGGCATATATGCTCTAGTTTTCTACTTCAACAAAGATTCATTTGATTTTAAGAGGGTGAAGTAAGTTATTTTTTTTTAGTACATTGTGGAGGTCTTAAGTCCTTTCTGAGCATGTGATTAAATTAGGCCAGTGTTGGAGTTTTATTTTTAATGACTTATTTATCTCTTTTCATCATTTAGAGCTACTGAGTTACCTGTTTGGTAATAAATTCATTTGCTTCAGCAATGCTGCATCATTTTAATTCATAAACTTCCATTTGGTAATTAGTTATCCTTTAATGATGTGAACCATCAGCTTTCAATATTACTGCAGTAAAAATGAAAAATATGTAATGAGTTCAATAATGTAATGACCTGTTTATGTTCTAGTATCTGTAATGTTCCTGAACCACATGTTTAAATTATCACATCCTAACAGTCTTACTTCTAATAGCAACATTTCTTTTTTGTAGTCAGAAACTAGAAGTGAAAATGCTGTAGTATGTTCACAAATCTTTCCTCTTAAGACAGTAAGAGAACATGTAATCATTTAGAACCCAGCTTGAAACCCTACACTTCCTAAGCTGGGAAAATTTTCACTTAGTGTGCAGGTTTTGCCACTCAGCCCTGTCCTTAGACATCATAAAACTTTACTGTCTTTCACTTTTATGACACAACTATGAATATAAAAGCAGGGATGTTAGTGTTAGGTAAGGAAAATGGTTTGCCAGACTCTGTTATTGATGACAAAACACTCAGAGAAGGCAGTAAAAACAAAGAGCCAGTAGGTGAAGTTGAGGTGTGATGACATTTGGGAATATGGATGTGGCCTGGGAAAGGGAGATAGCATGAAATGGTGCCTTTTCTTTTGTGCTGAAAAAGGGAGCTGGAGTCATTGATGTAGTTTCCTTGGAAAGGCTTAAATCTATTCTGCAGTATCTATGGTTTTTAAAGGTAGACTCTGCACTGTACGGTAGGTGATGGGTCCTCAGAGTTTCCATCCCACCACAAGCAGCATTGGGGTCTTTTGAGCATCAGCCAGTACTGGTTGCAGCCTGAGGAACAGGAAAACAGAGGAGTGGAAGAAAACAGGAAAATAGACTCAGTGTAGTATTTTGCATGAAGTATTTACATCAGGATGTGTTTTATTAGCTCATAAAGTTCAGTCATATGGATAATTTGAGCAATTAAAATGACTCAGCCCAGTGTCTTGGTTAGCACTGTAATAGCACAAAGCTTATTTCCACAGGTGTTTCAGAAGACCCACAGAGGTTGCATGACTGAAACATTAACATATTATTCTAATAATATGATGCTGCTCTGTCTGAGTAAAGAGCTTTTAACTTTAATACTTTTCAGGTTATTCAATCACCAAAATGTGTTTTCTGTTCATACTTTCACACTGGTGCTTTTTCTTTAATATGAAGTAGTGATATAATGAATAAATTATATCCAGATGAAAGCCTGTCACTTGATACTTCATCCTGGGATTGTAATGGCATGTGGCAAAGTAAACACTTCCCAACAACGTGCTATCTGTGTGAAGGACAGGGACCAATGTGGCTGAAGTGACATTTGATACAGGGAGGAATGAAAAAGCCAGGCTGGGCAAGCAAATAAATTGTCACTGACGTGGGAGCAAGAGACCAAGTTTATAACTTCTGGGTGGGGACTGATGAGGGGTTACTTACAGACCTGTGGTTTAGATTATTTTTTAAGAGAATGAGGACTATTTGCATGAGGCTGCCTTGCTGAGTTATCTAGAAGGTAATTCAAGTTGACATTCGGTCACTTGGCTGCAGTGGGGCATCCTTGTTCAAGATAAACACCGAGCAGGGTTTTTGTTGCTGGGTCTTTGCTGGCTGCAGGAGCAGCTCCCAGTCCTGAGTGGAGATTTTTCAGCAGGCACGGTGGGAGTTCTCCCAGCTGCCTATCGGGCTGCACACTGCCTTTGATTCGGATACATCTGTAACACTTGTTGTAGATGATGAATAATTATCCCCAGTGCCAAGATGATTTCAGCCACTGTGATGGAGGCTGATGAAGGAGGTGTGAGCTGGGAAATCTTACTTGAGTTGGAAATCTTGCAAGAGTCTAAGGACCGCGAGGTCGGGGTGCCTCATTACTTTCACACCTGGTGCCAGATACTTGGTTTTGCATTTGCCAGTGAGTGAGCTGCAGCCAAGGTTTTCCTAATAGTTTCTTTTTCTTTTTGCAAAGACCACCCATAACTTCAGCTAAGGGAGAAAAAGGTTTTGCTAGTAACGGTTTTGGTAGCTTTATGTTTTCCACATATTTCAAAGGCAAATCAGCTTGTCTCTTTCTTGGTATTTTGTGTTGCACGAAAGACTTCCTGGGTGCTACAGGGCTGGTTTTGAGCAGTTTGGGATCTATTCTGCTATTTTGCCTAAAAAAATGACTGGTGGAAGTTTCCTATGGTATGAAAATGAGTGCACCATTGGGTGGCGATCCCTGTTGTGCTTACCTGCCTATTTTCAGAAATAGTATCCATTAGCATAAGAAGATTCTCAGTTGTGCAGATGAGACAGCTTCATGTGCAGGTGCTTAAAAAATGTCATAAATGCAAAATTTAGAAATTGCAGCTCTGGCAAATGCCAGCCTCCAATGATGTGCCTAGGATAGTGTAAAGAAGTGTAAGTTTTCCTGACAGAACAAGGGGGAATGGCTTCTAATGGAGAGAGTGGGTTTAGATTAGATATTAGGAAGATACTCTTCACTGTGAAGGTGTTGAGGCCCTGGCACAGGTTGCCCATGGCAGCTGAGGGTGCCCCATCCCTGCAAGTGTTCAAGACCAGGTTGGATGGAGCTCTGAGCAACCTGGCCAAGTGGAAGGTGTCCCTGCCCAGGGCAGGGGATTGGAAATAACTGAGCTTTAAGGTCACTTCCAATCTAGGCCATTATACGATTCTCCAAAATTTCCTGTTCCTACTGATGACAGGGCAGTGTAGCCTTGGAGTTATTTTTCCCAAAGGGCTGAGCAGTAATACATATCCTATTACCATTTGTAACTTTTTAGAGACAGTCATTTTGCATTATTTGTTGATACTGTTAGCTTGAAACCAAACAAATTTTGTCTCTGAATATGTATCTGGAGAAAAGGTTTTTAATGGACTTTATGCAACACATTGGAAACGCTTGAGGAATGTGAAGAAAGTGTTAATGAATTTTAAAAAGTGGTTGATTAAACCCAAAATATTTCCACTGATTATTATGAGAACAGTGTTTCTGTGAGGTTTGCTTTTATTTTTATTTTCAACAGAGGAAAAAGGCTCCACTGTTTTAAAGAATTTTGGTAGCTGAACTACCATTTCTACAATGGTAACATGGTGAAAAATCAAATAATGTAAAAAAGATCCCCGTCAACAAGGAAATATGGAATTAAGAATGATTCTTAATTACATGAGAGAGACATCTGTGCATTTTACAATTGCCTGATATTTATTACAGAAGAGTACTGTATTATTAGCTGTATCATGGGATGTTCATGATGGATTCATCTCTTAGCTGGGTTGTTTCAGCTTTTATTCAAGATGAATTCTTAATTCAGTGTTTAGTCTGACTGGGCCTTTTCTTTGTAATAGCAGATTACGACTCAAGTGAAGTTTTATTCCTGTGATAAATTTTATTCAAAGAAAATACTTTTGGTCTCACAGTTTGTCATAATCTTCTTTTAGAGGAAGAATGCTCAAATACTCTGTAATTAGTTGCTATCTCATCTGATAAGTTTTAAGCTTAAAAGGCTCTGAAGTTGTAGAGGCTTCTTCCCCCAGAAAAAAAAAGGAAATGGTTGTATTGTTATTTTTCAAGAAGTGCTTCAAGTGTTCATTAATGAAAAATCAAACTTTTCTCTTTGTGTTCAGCAGGTTCATTAGTGACTATCTGGGCTAATTCAGATTATGGAATAAATCCTCAGGATGACACAACAGTGAGGGGTTACAGGGATAGCTATGGTCCGGAGTCAGAGTAGAGGTAGCTAAATCAATTGATTAGATTATCAGGAATGCTTGATCTAGAGGCTCACGTGCCAAAGGCAGGGAAGACTATTGTTGGATTTTGCCATTAGGATCATAGTTAAAATATAATTGCTATTTTGTAAATCTTCTTGAGACAGTATGATTCTTAACTTCTTGAAGGGAACTGGAAATACTAAGCAAGCAGATTTGTGTACCTGCTTTGTTAAAAAAAAAATCATAATTCAATAGTAGAGACTCTAAAAGTGAGAAGATTTGTTTTTCTTTTCAAAGGAAGACACTGCACTAGCATAAATGAAGGGTGCTGTAGCCTGAAATGAAGGGTGCTGAGGTACCTTATGTACTGTACAGCCAGAAGACTGCCTTTTTATCAAGAAAACAGGTGTGAGAATAATCCAGAGGCAGAGGTGGAGATGCACACTGTATTTGAGAGGTGTTAATGTACATTTGGTTTTTAAGTAAGTTGATGCAGGGTCCCTTGCATCTTCAGTAGTGCTACAGTTTGAAAGCTAAGTAATAGTAAAAGTCTCATTTGGAGAAATGTAATTTGACTCAAATCACTAAGCTGATGTTGCCTGGCTCTTCCCATGTGGGCTGGAAGTGTGTGCTGCAAACTGCAACTGCTCAGCTGGCACCTGCCCAAGGAGAAGAGATTCCCTGGCTGGGGGAAGGGAGTTGTTTGCCTTGAGCCACTGCTCTGAACCAGAGTTTCACTGAAAGGTGAGCAGTGCTGGGTATAACTGCTATTTAGCAAACAAAACGTTCTTATTCCTTATTTTGGTAGAACAGGCGGATTTAATTTTCATGCACTTTCTGTCGAGAATGATCACTCCTAATTTACTACTCAGGAAGTGAAAAGGCAAAACCCAAACCCACACAAACCTCGGTAACTGCCTGGACAATGAAATGTAGAGCTATTACTCAACATGCTGAATAACAAACCCCAGTTCAAGCTTTATTGACCAATTCTATCAGGAGTTGCATAGATGTATTTTTTCCCCTTATAATATATTAAGATTTTATAGTTTGGAGACAAATATGTGTTATGAAGCACTTTTATTTGTTCCTGAAGGATTTACATTGGCATGAACGTGGCTGACTATGGTGTCTACTGTTGAGGCGGTAGGAGGGGATCAATGTGTCTAATAGACTTTCTGGAACTGAACTACAGGGGGAAAAGACAAAAGTTTTGTTTTTCCTCTGTATTTGAGACACTGTAAATGCTATTTGCCACATCACACTGGCCTTGCTGCCTCTTGTCAGTTTTTGCTACAGAAGATGTAAAGGTATTTTCTGTTAGTGGTGCTGATAATGCACAAGAAAAGAACTACCCACAGACTAGCACGGCAAGTAAAAAAACTAATTTCAATATTTGCTTTGCACAAATGCTTGATTTGTTAAAGGAGAGGATATAAAACCCTCACAGCAGGGAAATATTTGCCAGTTTTACAGGCTTTGGACCAACCTTGCCAACCATGTAAACCTGATGTAACACTAATCTCTATTGCTTTCCTCTCTCTATCTCTTTTATTTAAGTCTCTGTGTGTTGGCTGGACTGTGATGATTGCATGACATGAAGATGCAATTTATGCCATTTCCGGAACTTGTTACTCTTGCTGAGTCCTCATGGCTGCTCTTCAAAGTGCTATCAAAGCTCTCTTGGCTGGATGGCCCAAACAGTCTGATCCTCTGAGACTAGCAAACATCAGTCAGGATTCTTCATCAGGGCATGTCCCCATAAGTGGGGCTTCCTCTGTGAGGCTGAGACTCCAGCTAAAAATTCACTGAGCTTCTTTCACAGTCCCTGCCCCTGTTAACTCATTTCTTGCTGGTATTATGTGCCCCCTTGATTTTGATAATTGAAGTTCAGTCCTCTAAAGGTAAGATCAGTTTTTATGCCAAGCTAAAAACTATTCAGCTGTCCAGAGGATTAATCTCACCATCTCTGAGGCCCTTATCTCACCTCTTCATTTCAAGTCAGGATCAGAAAACACACTGTCTCAAACTAAAGCTCTTCAATTCCTTTTTTGGGTACTTAAGTCTGACTTTCAGGAAGTGCTGAGTGTGCCACAGCTCCTCTTTAAGCTCAGATGCAGCAGTGCCTGGCTGTGGTGTGTAACGAGACACCTAGAAAGAAAGAAACCACAGACACAGCTCAGGGTTACTTAAAACTCTTTGCTTGGCTGAGTAACAGTATTGCTGGATATGCCAAGACCTGTTAATTTATATCTACTCTTCTCATCTGTTAAGTCAATAGGAATAGCAGAAAGAGTCCTGTAATCACTAGATGTTAATTTTCACCCTGGCTGGAAATTAACTGTGCCACCAGCCACCTCACCCAGTGCAAGAGCCGTCTGGGTGCCCTGTTACCATCAGGGGATGTCAAAACCCATCATCTGCATGTGTAAACTGTCCATTGCTTGGAGGGTTTGTCTGTAATAGGTAATCCCAGACAGTGGGTATGTTTGCATTAATGATGATCCTTCATCTTGGACCTTTTCCTTCCTGGTGTGTGTTTTTGTTGTTTGGGGTTTTTAATTCTCATGTTGGTAAAATTTATACTTCAGCAGAATTCACGTCTATGCTCTTGTACCTCAAGAGTATAGGAGTGTCAGCAAAATAAGAATTTGTTCTATTTGGCCTCTATAGTCAAGGAAAAAAACCCCTCTTTGTTACGAAGAGAACACTTTTCAGAGATGAGCAAGCCTATCCTTCTCTGAGGCTTTCACTGGAAGTGTTTGGTCTAAATATAAACAGCTTCTTGATCATCACTTGTGTAACCATCTCTGTACAGCTCCTTAACTGGCACCAGGACAGCAAGGGCTGTGGTGGTCAAGTGTGGCTCCATTGTGGCAGCCACATGAGGCTTGAAAGCCTCCAGGGTAGGAAGAACAGTATGGATTATTTTATAATAAAGGTGGGCATAAAATTTTTAAATAGGTTTTCTTTTTTGTTTTGTTTTGTT
>VXBX01008578.1:427864-460315 GCA_013400415.1 Scytalopus superciliaris
TTCCATGAAACTCTTAATGGTTTCATTCATTAAAATTCTAATTGCTTTAGGAGCATTTTCCACTCTGACTTTTCATGATGCATCAGAGAAGGATGCATTGAGGTTTTTTTTTTTGGGACTGAGAGGGTTAAAAAAAGTGTCCTGAACTGCTAGTTCTCTGCTGTTTAACTGCGTAAATAACCCTCTCTCTCCTGCTCCTGTGAAATTGTATTTTTTTACATTAGAAAATTTTAACCTTACAACAATTGTGAGCATTTAAATGTTAGGAAGTATCATAGTTGGGAGAGATGGCAGGGTTTTAATTAGATTCTTTGTTGAGCTGGCATTATAGTGCTGTTTTTAATTACAGTGTCACATATGTTGGTCATCTTGTTTAATTTCATGTCCCTGTTCCAAAATGTGAGGTCAAGAGATTTTTTTTTTGAAGCCAAATGCCTTGCAACAAGATTTCATTCAAAACACAAGTTGAAAAAAATGAGATGTAAGTTAAATGCATGTTTATAATGAAGTGTCTAGAGGAACTTCATTTGAAAGCTTAGGAAAGGTGTAAGATGGGGTTAAGAACACCTGGAAAACATGGGTTAAACTCTTTTCATCGCAGGCTGGTGGTGCAGTCCTCCTCTCTTGCTAAATTCTATACTGAAGTTCTACATTGGGTGTACCTTTCAGTGAGGTGTCTTGCCTTCTACTCCCTCTCCCCAATATAACAATACAGCAACTGTTAGTGAAAACGTTGGCCATGTTCTAAATCCATGAGGATAACCAAAAAAATAAAGAAAAAAAGAGAAAACCACCCATGTTTGATCAGGAAGTTGGGTGATAGCAAGTATTTTAAAAGAAATTCCTTGGTGATAGTCAGTGCAAAGAGTTTTGCAGGGCAAGACAACTTTCAGGACCAGTTGTTTGTAAAAATACGTGAAAAATACTTAAGTCCAGTTCTAAGAGAGTAATGTAAAGTCATTACTTACTTTAGTAAGTGTAATGCAAAGGGAAGAGGAACACCTAGATAGATACTGGGTTTTATTTTTCCTGCTTGCTTTTTTTCCCTAGTACCCTCTGTTTTGGGCCTTCTATCTTATGAAAAATACAGTGTGTGTGTTTGTTGTATATAAATATGCCTTGCTGACATCAAAGAGTCTGGGTCTGCTGCTTGGGCAGTCTCTAAGATTATAGTGAGCAGAACGTAGCAGGCACATGGCAGACACTTGACCCTGGAAGGCAGTCACAGGCCACGCTGTATTTAACCCCGGTTCGCAGCCAGCGTGCGCTTGAACAAATGCACATTGTTGTCACAATTGAAACCACATGCTGAGTAATGTACCAGAGGTGCAACTTTCCTGAGAACGTGTGGACAGTTGGAAATGTGAATGTATTTTTTTATTTACGTCTCAGGGTTCCCTTACTTTGTTTTCTTAGCAAAACTCAGACAGATCAGACATGTAGGATTGATGGAGCCGGGCACTGACAGACCAGCTCTGTTCCAGCTGCAGCAACTGTGGAAGAATTGGATCTGGACCCTCTTAACCAATCCTCCAAGAATAAGATTTCAGTTACCATGACTGGTTGCCAAGGACTGTTTTATTTTAACCCATGTCAAATATGAGCTTACCTATGGGGCTAAACCACAGCCTGCAGAGCCAAGTGTATCCGAATACAAACTCATTTTGCTGCCTGTTTGTTACTGTTTGGAAAATTCAGCCACATATTGTTGTATGAAACAATCTCCACCAAACTGAACTTTTCAAGCTACATTACATATGAAATACTGCATGTTGCTTCCTCCCAGCTTACAGCCAGTGCATCAGTTCCTGTTTATTAGAAAAATGAAATGAAGAGAGGATAGAAGCATTTGGACAGTGCTTTCAGGCATGGTGTAATTCTTGAGGTGTCCTGTGCTGGGCCAGGAGCTTTAATGATTGTTGTGGGTCCCTTGCAACTCAGGATATTCTATAATTGTATGATTCTATTATAGAAAGATAGATTTTTTTTTTTTCTTTGGGATAAACAAGATGAAATGATGGATTCAATGCTTTGACTGCCCTTTAGACTGTAAACCATAAGGGCTTGTGTTTGGTGTGAACTTCTGTTTGCTTGGGATACTTCCAGTTGGTGACTCTAAGTCTATAGTTATGTCTTTATTGACTGTTGTGCAATAACAACCAAATTGTAGTTCTTGTGAATTGAGATAATTTTTTTCTATTCAGAAAAACATTTTAATTTTTTTTTTCCTTTGGGGGTGATGCAATTACAATAATGATGGTCATGACTGTGAGGGGGAATAGACTAATAAGGTTCTTCTTAGATCTGTTGATGCACACTCTAAGTAACAAGCAAGTCAAGCAGAAAAAGCAAGAAAGAAGCATTTGGCTAGTCATGTTCTTATCATGAATTGCATGTGTTGGAGCTGCCCATGGTGTGGCCTAACAGCAGGCAGGGCAAACATCCTGCAGAGGTATTGTTTTCTCCTGGGGGGAACCGCACAAACAGCTGAAAGAGATGGTTTTCTGTGTGCTTGTGGCTTCATAGAACCTTTTTATTGTTCCATGGCTGTGAGTTGAAGTACGTTATAGTGGTGTTGATGAAAGCAAGCAACCTGCCCTTGTACCACACAGTACAGGGTTTAAAGACAGCTGGCAATCCATAGGTGAGTGAAGCTTTCTGTGTGCCCTGACCCTCCTCACCCTCTGAGGGCTGTGCCAGCCCCTTTCCCCTGCAGCTCTCTGGGCACTGGTGTCACCCACTCCTCATCTGTCAAATTCAGAGGGAGGGCGAAGTGAGCTTTGCAGCGGGAGTGCCCTGAATTGTAATGAGACTCTGGGGCATCTGATGTGTCAGTGTGTTGAAAAGTCTTAGCATTTGGTTCATGCTGTGTGAACCTCTGGGTAGGACACAGCTGCCTTAGGAAATACTGGTAGCAATTACACTATGTGGACAGGAGCACTTTTGTCTTGCATGAGCACCCTTCTAAGCTTAGAAGAGAACTTTTTCCATCTTGAAAGTTCAGAGTAAGTGTCTCTTTCCTTTTTAATATTGTTAAGAGGCCACAAAACAAAACACAGCATATCACTCTTCCATGCTACAAGGGCAAATCTATCCCCTGTAAGAATATATATATATGTAAGAAATTTTTTGCACATGTAAGGGTGTACTTGCATTGGGTGATTGGCAATAATGGTGTTTTTTCCTTGATGATCTCAAGTCTCTTATGTGTGAGTCATACTCAGGTTTTTCATTCTCTTAATTTTGTCTTTTCTAGAGTTTTATGTGCCTGATTAACCATTCATTTGCTATTATGTTTGGTACTATTAAATGGAAAGGTATTCCTATAGGAAAAAAAGGAGCAAAGCTGAAGTGCCCTTAAGCAAACATGCTAAATAAGCCACTACTACAGGTTTGCAGCTGACATATTTCTTCACCCTTGAGCCCACACCCATGTGTTGGAAGAGGGGCCAAACTAAGTGGAGGGGAGGCCAAGCTACTGTGGAAGGAATGAAGATTTCAGTCTGGCTGCAGTTAGTTAACTGTGGGTTTTCTTCTGCTGTTTTTTTTTTGTTTGCTTCTGGTTCCAGAAGTAGTTGAGAGGGAGACGAGCTTTCAGCAAAATGCTTATTTGGTTTTTCCGGGCTTTGCTCGTTAGCTGCTGGGCTGAATTCCTGGGGCTCTGCACTTCCCAGCCATGAGCTATTCCAGTAGGAAGAACAATCTGTGGAGGCAGCAATGATTTGTCAAGTACTGGCAATGTACTTGGCATACTACAAGGCACAGATAGGAGAGCTTTACCTATTCTGGAGAGCTGCAGTTTAGATTACGGACCGAAATATCAAGACAAATTGCGCAGGAAGCTACCCATGAGCATTTTCTGAAGTCCTTTAACTTGGTGTTTTCAAGGGAAATTTGAGGTTTGCATGAAGAGAGAACAGGTCTTTGTGTACCTGGGCTGTGTGTTTGCTTGCTAGACAGGCTTACTTGCAGCAGTTTAAAATTGAGAGGGCAGGTATGAAGCACTAAGACTATTAAGAAAATAAGTTGAGATTAGTGGAGAATTTCCCCATAGGTAAACAACCTGGGAATTGGAAAGCAATGGTTAACTTTGAAAAAATATGAATTGTGAGGCTGCGAAGGGATGAAATGAGTGGGAAGATTTTGATCTGAGTTAGAAGTAGGAGGAAGACAATGAGCAGAACACTTGAATGTTTTTTAATCAGGTGAGAATGAAATTTTCCAAAAACAAGCTACCTCTTCTCCTTTTTCTCCCATCTCCTCCCCCTTCTGCCCCCTTTCATGTACTAAATGGCTCTGGTGGAACTGTGCTGTAGGTACAGTATATTGTGATTAAATACTCTGTAAGGCGCTCTGAGATACAGTGGACCAAAAAGTATAAATAGAATGCCAATTGCATAAAATAAATCTGAATTCTTGCTGCACCATGGTGAGGCAGCTCAGTTACAGCTTTGACCACCCATGAATGCTCAGCACACAGCGGGGGCACTTTTGGACTTGCATCTCAACTATTATCTTGGTAGTAGAGTATGAATCTCTCTGAATGTGAAAGCCTGGTTTTGTTTAAGTGAAGAACATAACAAAAGGCTTTTTCCTTTAATTTTTTTCTTTTTTCCTTGAGCAGATGAAAGGTGGATAGAAGTGACCATAAATTTTAGGAAGGAAAGAAGTGGAAAAGGGCTAATGCTTACTGAGCAGGGATTTTATTTTCCCAGTCATGCCTCTGAACTACCCAAATGTTAAGACTCTCCTGTACAAAAGTGTCGCTACTTGGTCTATATAAATTCACTGTCAGAACAAAAGACACTTTCTGGAAGGGAAACAAGACTGTATTATACTATTCAGCAACTAAGAGAAGAAAGAGAATAGCTACTTCCTGCCAACATTCATACTCTGAAGATGTATGCATGAGGTGGTAGGTGAGCATTCAGTTCTTGCTACAGCTGGCTCTTGGTGGTCATTTATTCAGCTTGTGGATAAACTTTGTAAAAGACTTGGAGACTTAAAAGTGGCAGGCTAGCAGGTTAGCTGAAGGAGAGTGATATCTGACAATGACTGCAGGGGTCACCTGGAATCAACTGAGTAGAGCCAACGTGGCTGTTGTGAGAGCAGTTTACCATTGCTGGGAAAATGGGAATACATTTCAAAGGCCTTTTCCTGGTCCCACTAAACCAGCTAAGCCAGGAACCATGGGCTGGTTTGCACTGACCCCATTTTCCAGTCTGTGTTAGTTCTACATTCACTGGTTGCTGTTACTCTGACTTCTTTCTGTTGGGCTTTCTCTCTTCTGTTAATGGAAGTTCCTCTGATTCTTCGCCTACCCCTTCTGGCCTTCTCTACCTTCCGCAGTGGAGAACTGTCCTTGCAATCAGTACCCCAACACCTTGATAGAAATGTTCCCTGCTGTCAGTCCTCTCCAGTCTCAGCAGCCCATTGCCTGCCTTGCTCTGAGTCTGCTTTCTGAACACATGGCACAGCGACTTCACGTTCTTGCTCTACTCTGAGTTGTCATACTCCAAGGTACTACTATGGGTATTTTGCTTGAGGGATGGGACTGTATCTGGGAATTATTCTCCTATTCCCTCCCTTGCTGTCTGCAGATGCTGAGATTTCTCTTATTCTCTTCCTGAGAGATTAGTGCTGAACATGTCATCATCCCCACATTTAAATGAACTGTTTCCTGAGGATTTGGGATGTCCTGGTCCCAAGTAATATCATAAGAACAATAATTGTCTCATTTCCCACCACATAAGATCTCAATCCTCTTCTTGGCACAGGTAGGGCATATAGCAAGTGTTTCTGTAGAAGGCTTAAACCATTCTGCTCTTTGAAGCTCTGTTATTGCTGGCTGTTCGTTGCTGGAATAATTAAAAAATTTCTTAGCAAAATATATTTCACTGAAGTGTAATTTGATACACTGACTAGTCTACACTGTTGAAAGTAGATGAAGTTTCTTCTTTTCAGCTAGAAGAACAAAACCTGACAGTCTTTAGCTGCTTTGTGGATGCTGCACAAACTGTCAGAAGGATCTGCCTTTGCAGTGTGAATTACAGGCTGTGTGATTTGGAAAGTTGCTTCTGTGCTGCTGGTTTTGTCCTTTCATCTCAGCCAACTGACTGTAGTTCTCAGTCCCATTCACCTCCTGTGCTCTGCTTCTTGTGATGCCTGTTTAGCTTCTGTATTAGCTTCCTTTTTAGCTGCCTCCTATTTTCTTGATTCTGGACTTTAAGTTCATCTGCTGTAATGCAGAAAGGCTAATTCTATTTCTTGTGAGTATTTCAGCTTGAGGCCAGCTTTGGGCACCATCAAGGACATGGAGAGTTTTTGCCTTGTCCTGCAGCACATGGTCTAAGTCTCTCCCCTTTTCACCATGTTGTTTCAGTCTTTATTGCGATTTTACATCCCCTGAGACCCTTGAATTACAGAGTCACTGCCTTGCCACATTCCCAAGAGCTCTTCTGGCCCCCAGTGCTCACTCCAAAAGAGTGTTTTCCTTGTAAGCTCCTTTTGCCAGAGGATTCAAGCAGAGCCTGTCGCGTGCAGACACAGAATCATGTGCCTGTACGGGAACACACAAGGCTTGGTGGTCATCTTGCAAATATCTATGGCACAAATTTTCAGCATGTCCATACACAAGGAAGGGAATGCCTTAGGGCTCAACCCTCCTTGGAATAACTCCTAACAAAAATTAAGCTACAAGTCAGTAAGTATTTATTTACAAATCCTAAACAGATGGCACATATGAAAACTTGTAGATACAGTTGAACAGAAGGGAAAGAAGAAAACCCCAACATATTCTCCAAGCAGCATTTAATTCAGATTTAATGGTTTCCTTTACTCCATATGATTCCACTGACAAGTTGGCAAATGCCTGGCAGCATTTATAACCAAGGCCTCTGGTTTTCACTAACTCTTTGTCTTCAGGTTACACTCCCTGAGTGGAGCCCAAAGCAGGCGGATTCCTTTTCCATGTTTGGTCTGCACACCTTTTGAATCATTTCAGTGGAAAGATTTTCACTTGACCTGCTAATTTATCATTCATTAACTCAAGCAAGAAGGGTTTTGCCTTTCTTCCTGACAAGCCCTTTCTTGCTGCCCTGAGCTTTGGAGGTGCTGATTCCTCTTGTGCATCACTTGGACACTTCTTAATTGCCTGGTCTAGTAATAATCTTTCCCATACTGATGTTATTAACTCTTCAGGGAGTGACCTGCTGCATCCTGGAGCTTGGAATATCCAAATCCCAGATGGAAGTACTTTCACTTAGTTTGTTGGCCATATTTTATTGAACTCTGTAGTTGTAATTGATTCAAACAGCTTGTTACTGGTTCTTTTTGAGATCAAGCCCAAGGGTAATCAATAACTTGGTGGTATTAATAGATGTGAGGTGCCTTGTCTCCCTACGCCCTCTAAATTTAGGCTTTCAAGAAATACCCTAACAAATTCCTATCTTTTTTTTCTTCCCCTCTTGGCATACTAATAACCCTTTTTCTGTCTGCTAATGCTCTTTCCTGCACTCACTTCTTTATTCTCTTTCTTCTTCTTCCCTATTTCCTGTCTTACTTTTTTTTCTAATCTATTCCCTCCCTCCCCCTGGACTGTGATTCATGATCCCTGTGAGATGTAGCTGCACTGGCTGAGAAGTGGGGGAGCCCATCTCTTTAGCCACTGCACTTAATTCCAGCAGGGTTCATGAATCAGAGCTCTCTGCTGCTGTAGTTCAGTTTCATGTAGTAACATAAACTGGAGCTGATGGCAGCTCCATTAATACGACAGCCTGTACTGCCCCAGCTGAGGAGTAGAGGTACCACCTGTTTTGCTCCTTCTGTGGTGTGGATTGGAGCCTCTGGCAGAGTAAAAGGATAGGCAGCTGTACAACATCCTCCCTCTCCCCCAAAAACTGCCAGAGCATGGGAGTCAAGGTCCTTGGTCTTTTGCTTCTTTCTTGTCTACAAAAAATTGATTCTACAGCCTCTTCATTATTATAAATCATTGTCCAAGGCCACTGACGAAAAAATTCTGGTCTCACCTCAAACCACCCTACCTGAGCAAGGGAAAAATAAATCCATTGGCTCGAATCTATTGCCTTGTACCTCTAGTGATGGAAAATAAAACCAAACAAATGCTTGATCTGCACCTAAGTAAGGGCCATTGTTATGTTCCTCCAGCTGTAGCTCTAACTGCAGGATGGTTATGGTGTCCTGGTAGCAGAGAGGGGGGCTGAGATCTTCCAGTAAGGACGAGATTATTGATGGAGACAGACTTTTTACCGTGGCATAAATTGAAATGAGAGGTTTGAAGTGGGTATAAGGAACAACTTTTCACTTGTGGGGCAGTTAGGAAGCAGGAGAGGCTGCTCAGAGAGGCTGTGCAATCTTTGTCCTTAGGGGTATTCACGTCTGGGCTTAATCATCCTAGTCTGACCTCTGAGCTGAGCCTGCTTGGAACAGGAGGTTGGATCTTAGCACTTCTGGGGTACCTTCCAACCTGAATTTTCCTATGAATCTTATGTATGCTGTTCTAATAGACTGCTACTGTTACATTGCCGTATCAAATGAAGAGAGACTAAGAAATTAAAAAAAAAAAAAAGTTTGCTTTGAAGAAAGGAAGTGGTAAGAAGGGGGAATTGAATATATCCCATTATTTGGGGTTTTTTTCATTCATGGAATCTACCATTCTTCCTTTGAATCTTAGTGGGTGTAATACAGAGGTGGGGGAAAAAATAAAAGGGAAATTTGAATATTTTAATTTTGTTCCTTAGCATGTGTTCAAACAGCATTTTATATGTCTTTACCTAGATATGATTTGTATAAATTGACTGGTGTCCTTTGAATTCCTTTATGAATTAAACAAAAGGTAAATTGTGTTTTAGTTTATTTTGTGCTTTGTTATGTGTGGAGGCAAATAGAGGAAGACTATTTAGGGTATGGTGCATGTTCAGCATCCTTAATTTTTTGTACTTGTTTTGTTTTTTAAAATTCTCCCCTTACTCTTAGTTATCGTTATTTCTGATACTTTGGCAGAAAATGAGACAGTTCAGCTCCTCTTTTATGTAGTCAGACACATCTGGGTATTTTATTTTCTTGAAGAAGAAAAAAGGGAAAGTAACAAGAATTAAGTTCAGATGACAGATGTTTGTGGCTAAACTCTGTTTGGTTTAAATAACATAGCAAGGAGTAGGAAGGAACGTAACCTTTTAAGCTTTTCTTGGTTTACAGATATGAAAGGAGAGAACAGTAAATAAGTCTGAGTTACAGTATGCCTTTAAATAAAAAAATCACATGATATATCACCACCACATGGAAGCTTGCATGCCTTTTCCCATAGGGATGTGTCACTGAGAAGGGATTTACAGGCTGATGGCTCACGTATAATGCAGTGGTATTTATGGTGGGTTACCAACTTTGCCTGCAACTGTTCCTAAAATTCCCTTTGGAACGGCACTCACGGCTTAGCCAAGGGTGGCATCGGTCGTGCTGCTTGGCAATCATTTGGCACAGTTTGCTGAGCACAGGACTCCAGGTAGCACAGGGATGGTTCAAATCCTGCAAGGGATCATAGTGGAGTAGGAGTTGGTGGATGTTTACTCTAAGGAGTGTTTCTGGGAGACATGAGCTAGAAGCATTAGGAGAAAACAAGGTGAGGCAGGACTGCCTGCAGGCCTTGGCTGTTAGTGGATCTAATGTCGTGGCAGGAGGTTGGAGTGTACTTTGGTAGGGAAAATAAGCTTCTTAGGTCTGCTGTAGCATTTCATTTGAGATTTGAGTGTTGCTGCCCACAGGCAGTGAGGTAAAATATTTAGTGTCACTGCATTTTGTGAACAACTAATTTTGACAAATTGATCACTGCTTTTTTTGCCAAAAAAGTTCTTAGGACTTGGTTGAGGAGCCAAGGGCAAATCTATTCTTTTCAGGATTTAGTTACTCTTTCTTGTGTTTTAAAGGTTAAACCATGTCTTTGAATACAGGAAATGGTGCTTTTGCTATGAAGCTTTCAAATTACAGTTCTATTTCTTTGCTAACAACATTATCTCTGATGAAGAATATGCGATAGTTGAAAGGACAACCAAGGATGAGAGTCTGAACTGCAACAGCTGAAACTTGAAACAACAGCATAGTTATAACAGTTCAAGTAAGTTGCTGGTACAATGTACACATAGTAAATGGTTCTGTAAGATAAATAATAGTAAATCCTGTCCCAGTTTTCCCCGTGATGTGGGCCCTATATGAGTGAGCACTGTGGGATGTTTTCATTCACTAGATGTTATAGGGTTCACATTTTAAAGGTGTGTTGTTTTTTATGTTCTGTCTTGAGCTGTTGGCTTTAGGTGTGTATTCACCTGGCTCTTTTAGGCCTCATTCTGCAGCATACTTAGCTTTCTGCCTGTGGTGATTGCTACAAAACACGTTGCTTGAAGCAGGTGTGTAAGTATTTACTGTAAGGTTGGAGTTGTATTAAAGGGATTGGTAAAGCGACAGAAACCTAAGGTATGTTATACACCTAAACTGTAGGTTCACCTGGTTTTAGTCACTGTCTGAGGTCATTCGTGCCTCATACTGTAAGCAAAACCTTGTTAGTGTGTAAACTTTTGTGGCTCTGATTTTATATGCTATGTAGGCTGCTGCATGAAAATTTTGATATAATCGTGGTTATTTATCGGTGCACAAAGATCTCAATTAGTGTAAAATATGTGTTGATGTGTCAGTCAGGAAACCAGGTTTGCAGAGGGAAGTAATAGTTTGGGTGATAGCACTAGAAAAAGCAGCAGAGTGTGAGAGGTCAGGGACTTTTCATCTGCACCTGAAAGTGTTCCAGATTCACAGTTTTGTTGAATGGTCTTGTAAAGAGAGATGTGTGTTGTGCAGGACATGATCTTCTACAGAACATCATTCCTACTTTTCTAATGAGAACTAATTTCAGCTTTACAATAACCAGGTAAAATTTACACGGGACTTCTTTTATGGTGGTGATGATTTCTGTCATGGTGAAAATGCTGCTTGAGCCAAGTTAGGATTTTGTGGGTGTGGGAACAATTGCCTGAAATTAAGTTTGTACCTGACTACGTTTGGGCTACCTTTTTGATAGGATATAAGAATCTATCTTTTGAATTGCAATTTAACACTTTTTTTTTTCTTCTGTACTAAGAGTTGCTACTCTTACTGTTTTCTGTACCACACATGTTCTACAGGCTCTTTTTTGCATTTTAAGTTGATGTACGATGTAAGTGATGGTAATGCTTGCGAGTGCTGGAGAAATCTGTGCTGGTAACTGTTGGATGTGGGAGAGGGAAAGAGGAGAGTTCTGTCTGGGCTGCTTCAGAAGGAAAATGGAGATAAAGATCACCTCATTCATACATGGGAGAAAATCAGGGAAGGAGGATGTCAGTGCATAGCATGAAAGAGCTATAAATGGTCATTTGAGGTAGATGTGTATACAGATAAAATTGAAAAAAAAAAAAACCCCACCACATGTAATATTTATTTTATATAGTTAGGCAAATTAATCAGCAACAAAATAAGCTAGATGACTGCCATTTTGTATATATACATTTCAAATGCATAACTCTTGATGAAGGTCTTTGGACTTTGTGAATAAAACTCTGCAATGGGCTTGGTGGCAGAGGGGCAGAAGGCCAAGTGTGATGGTAGTGCAGTGAATTGCTTTATATGGCAGAAAATAAAGCTCTAGCTGTTGAGGGGATTTTCAGAGCAGCATGCCAATGTATTTCAATGATCCAGAGTGTTGATTTAGCCATCAAAGGTGTAATTCCTGATAGCATTTCTGTTATTGGTAATGAATATCTGTTTGCCAGTAAAGATCCCAGACACTATCATATGATGTTGTCCAACGAGGAAAAGCCTGTGAAAAGTTAGGTAGAGGTCTGTGTTCACAGCCTGACTTTTATTGATCATGGCATGTGAGTGTTCATGGAGCCAGATTCATGGTAGCTTTCTTCTCCACAGGGTGGTGGGTTAATGCAGGTGAAGCTGTGAAGTTGCTTTGGGGCTCAGATTAAACAACTCAGTTGATTTTAATGTAGAGTTCAGTAACTAAAGAGTCTGAAGGCAATCACTTTTAAAATACTAATGTAGTTACTGTGTGTTGCTGAGACATCAGGGACATTTTCTTCTGGGAGTAAGAGGAATCCTTTCTGGAAAAAGAAGGCATCCATTTTAAATGTGGTTTAAAAGAAAAAAAAATTGATTTTACTTAAAATGCCCCTTCGCTCCAAATCTTTAACTTTGATATTTCTTTTTGTCCTGTATTAAATAGATCTGGTCTTCACTGTACACAGTCTATAAACAGTTCTACCATTACAACTTATTTCCTAGGCTGATTTTATGAAGGCATTCGTTGATCTCCTAAAATACAAACCAACTTTGCTGTCTGATGCTAATAGGAATGGTTAAGTGCTGATGGCTGGCAGTCGTTTTTGCCTTGCTGATTGGTTTCTTTAAGGAGAAGGTTTCTGTGGCCCTACGGACATCTCAGTTAGACATCAGCTTGTGACAGAGCCACTTTGACTGCTGTGCAGTCTTCAGATAATTGCAAGGTAAAGTTGCATAAACATTAACATTTTTTATGAAAAGCTGTACTATAAATTCTATTCTTACTTTGGATCTTACATAGCTTTTATTATGCGAAAAAAGTTAAAAAGGAAGTTTTCCTTTTGCCTCGGTTTGCATGGAAATGAAATTGTTGGTTATGCCTGGAGAGGGTTCTACTGTAGTGGGCAGGCCCATACACTGTCACAGAGTGTATCTGCCCTGTGATCTGAAAGGGATCTCCTTTATGTATGTTTAAGAAGTCTTGCATTTCTGCCACACAGACAAAACCTCTGAATCTTAGGAGCCTAAATGCAGGCTTTTTTTACCCATGTAGGAATTAACTAAGCTCCAATAACCTAAGCTCTAAGGAACTCTCCTGTTAGACCTGATGGCTTGCTCATCTCTTATCTTCTCAAACTCAAGTCAGTGCCAGTCAAGATGCTGAATTTGAGGCCTGGGCTTGTGGGTGGGTTTTTTTTTTGCTCTTTTTCTGCCCCCTCTCCTCATTCTTCAGTCCCCAATGAAGTGACTGAACATATTGTATGTCAAATAACTGCTGGTAAGTTCCAATTAGAAATGCAAAGCAGACTTCAGTGTTAGGGACGTGAGACTAGATTGAGGTTGTGCCACCAGTATATTGTTTGTGTACTCTGGAGTTGAGCTCAGCTTTGAGCTTGAACCCTGAGCTGATATGACAGCATTAAAGGAGGAAATAGCTGCAGATCTTTGCAAGGCAGTTGCCCCCAACCCCTAGCTTTTAAGTGTGATGCTTGAAACTGGTTCCAGCATCCAGTTATGAGAAGGCTGTTTTGGCTGTTAGTTTCACTGTACAGCTGAGAAAGCTTAAGCTCTGATGGAGTGATGTTTTGGGGTCTTTTTCCACAGCTTTCTTGTTCAAGCCAGAAACAAACTCCTATATCCTAACTCAAAGATATGAGAACTAGCAGCAAAATCTACAACCCAGTTGCATTTAAATGTATTTTCACTTTGCAGAAGCGGCTTTCACTTATTGATAATAAGAAGCCAACTGAAAGTCAGAAGTGTGGAAAAAGTGTGATGGGGGGGAAGATGAACTGTCTTAAGTGGTGATGGATTTCAAGTTTTTGTTTAAAGCTTTTACTCAAAGAGCGTCAGTGATGAAGTGCCATCAAGTCACAACAATTCTGGACCTATTGCCTTCTTCATCAGGAATACCCTGACAATTACATCCTTTCCCTGCTGAAGTCCAATCTAAAAAAAAAAAACTCAGCAGACACTAATCAGATGAAAAATTTAGAAACTGAATAGGATTTATAAGCTAGTAAAGACAAATTAACCTAATCTTTGATGTTGCCACAGAGTAACTTTCACATGTCACAGGCCCATGTAATACCCTGTCTGCACTGCATGCTTTTATTGGCCTAGGTGAGAAAGGAAATGTGTCATTGTACTCTAAGAAGGTACCTTTCACAGTATTCTCATTTTACAGCCAAAATGTGCAAAATACCATATCCTTTTCCCTCAGGTTGTGAATGGAAATGTATTTTATTATTGTACTTTGTAATGGTTGTGTTCTTGGAGAATGAGTTGGTTCCCATAGATGGCTGTAGGAATGAATGATGTTTTAAGAGGCAAGTTTCTGCTTTATTGTTCTACTTCTAAAGGGTGTTGCAATGTATTTAAGGTAGTAGAAGTCCTTTTGTGATCAGATTTTACTGTAGATTACCTGCACAGGCCTCACTACTCATTCAAGGCTCATGACTCTAGTGAGTCATGTCTTTGTTACCCTCACTTATTCTTGGTTGACGTCTTTCTTTCTTTAGTTTCTTTCTTTGTCTCTTCAGTGTACTTTCTTAATTTCTTACTCTATCTCCTAATTTTTTTTTTGCCTCCACATTTTATGTTTGATCTGCATATTTTAAGATTATTTCATTTTGATTTATCCAAAAGGTTGAATGGAGAAACTCTTATTTTTGTGGGACAAATTAAGTATGCAAACAGTTAACAAATCATTTAAATTATGCTCATAGGACTACCTACGGCAGAGAGTAGAATACATGGTCTCAATAATGAGCAAATTGGCCAAAGAAATCCATTGACGTGTTGTTTTTAAAAAGGAAATAATTATGGAAAGAATGACTTTCTGTGCTGATCTCATTCCACCAAAGTTCAGCCTTGGGTTAAAAAGTGTCTCATTTGTTTAGTCGCGTGTTTGGTAATAACAGTTTTGTCTGATACTCAGTTCCCATGGTTTTGTTTCATAACTAACTTCGTATTTAGGTCAGATTAATTGTCTGAAAAAAATTGGAAATTGTGTGCTTGGGTGTCATGACTAGGGATACCTGTGGTAAGCTCCACGAGTAAGCAAAGGGATCCCCTCTGTAAACCAGTATACAAACACTGGAGTCTGCAGGCAGCCTCTTGTAATGACATAGAAGGATTTCCTCTGTTACTGACCCTTAGAAAAACAAAAAGAAAGTCAGGCATGAAGTCACATTTCATCCAAATGAGTTTGTTTTTATAGTGCTTTGAATGGATTCATGGCTTAAGCTGTTTAGCAGATTGACTTGCTTAAGAAACACAACCAGTTTCTAGGTGACACATAGGATTTTATGAAGTGATTGATCACAGCTACCAATTGCTAAGGTCAGTGGGATGTTCCATATTGGCAGTCCCCATAGTATGTGTGTGGATTAGCCTGAAAAAGGGGGGATGGAGCAGTTCTCTGGGTATGATTTTTAAAAGCATCCTAAATGCAAAAGCGTCTGCTTTGTAAAGACAGGCTCTATGTGTTGGTCAGGCTTTTATTGTATCTTGAGAGGGGTTTTTTTGTGTCTATCCTGTTAAGCTTTCCAAGTAAAAATCAGCAGCCTGATCAAGGAATGGGAAAAGAAATTTGCAGTGACTGTAGTGTGCATTTTTTCCCCCACTGTTATTCCTAAGTGAAAAATAATCATTTTGCTTTTGTGATTTGTCAGCTTCTCTAGGGACTCTGGTGGGAGGAAAGAAACCAGGGATTTAGTCTTGCTCTTGCTGAACTCAATGGGAGTTTACCATTAATTTCTGCTGGTCAATGATCATGCCTAAAGACAGGAGATGGAATAAATAATGCTGAAGTTTGCAGGTTGCTATTAATTCATGATTATTTTTCTTGTAATTCAGTGGATGGGAGATTGGCAGATAAGGTATGTTATTCCCAAGTATTGCTGTGGATCTGCAGCAAAAAACTTGAGCAACTTAATTATCTCTGTGATTGTATGGACCTCCATAATAAGAGAAAATCATGTCCCCTAGTCCTCATACTCAGAAAAAGAGCCCGCAGAAGATGCAGCATTTGGGAATGTTACAAGATAGAATTGGAATGCCCAGATTTGGTGAGTTACGTGGTGGCCCAGGTACATTTAATTACTGGAAGGGCAGAAAAATAAGGAAGATACAGACATGGATAATTGGTGAATAAGCTTGCCCTTTGTTAGATTGAGTGAAAATGTACCCCTTAAAGGAAATGTGTTAATATGCCCATTTATGATACCCTGCAGTGTCTTGGATTTGAGTAGTAAGCCAGTCATAGGGACAGTTATTCAATGCACTGTGGTGCATCCATTTAGTTTAGAGCAATCTATGAAATGAGGTTGTAAACCTTTCTCTGAATTTGTTCCAATGTTAAATGGATTGAGTATTTTATACCCTTTGCTGGAAATCCTTGGATACAACCTAAGTAAGGTCTTCTGTGTGAAATCTGGTGCCTTTTCTATTCAACTCTGTGTAAGGCACTTAGATGAATACATTGTGTCTTGCACTGATGCCCAAAATGTTGTTCAAAATTATGTTTAAAATGGGGAAGGTAAAAAGAATTTAACTCAAAGCAGGAGTATATCCTGTAACAGTAACCCATAAACTCAAGCCATATCATCAATTTGAAGTTCTTTAGAAAGCCATGAAAAACATCTTGAGGGTCCCACTGAATATAATTTGGGAGTAAAACGTGCAATATTCAGAGAGAAGGCAAGATGTGGTAAAACCCCAGACCTCAAAGTGGTGTTTGTCAGAACCCCACAACACTTGCTGCATCCCTGGCTTTACTAGTGGGGAGCTTCAAAGGGACAGGCTTTGAATAATGAATGTGCTTGTCATCTTTCCAAGTGGAAGATAATGACCTGCACGTGTTGAGTCTGATTTTAGAAGTACTTCTATCTGTGTGATCACAGTCAGAGATGAGCTCACAGAAAGGAGGCTTTATCTCTTGAGATGAGAGAGGGATAGAGCAAGTGTTCATTACAGGTTGCTGATGATTTTGTAATACTATTTGTAGCTCTTTCTGTATATGTGTCTAGTTATGCCCGTTTTACTGATGACATGGGCAGTGGGCAGGAGAGGCTTGAAATGCTTTCCAGTGATTTGAGACCCATCTATTATGCTCATGGCCTCATCCAGTGCTATTTGAAACAAGAGTCCATCAGCGGGCTTTGCTGTAAGAATGGAAAAGTCAAATGAATTAGTGGCAAGACTATAAAAAAGTAATATTTGCTTGTTCATGGTATTTTCTTGAAGTGGAAGATGCTTTTACTGTGGTTCCCAGACTCCTCATAGTCCTCATTATTTCTGTTTTCAGTAACTCCTGCAGGAACCAGGATCAAAAACTTCAGGAGACTCTCTGTACACTTAGAAAACACCTGATATTTAACAGTTATTAAAGCGTTTTGAGTTTCCAACATTCAAATACTCTTAGCAAAATTAGTTTTTTTTTTTTTTTTTTTTTTTTTTTTTTATAAACAGAGCTATATGTACTTCTGACCTCGAACTATGAGCCTAGGTGAACTCTGCATAAGGCTAGGAACTGGCTAATAGGGAAAAAATCCCAAACATTTGAGATACCACAATTTTACATCAGCTGAGAAAACATGCCTGTTGTTTATACAAGAAATGGAATAAAGGAAAAGGAGTGTCCCAGGCTCTTATGCCTGTTCTCTGGGTGTGGTTGTGAAGAAAAGGATGGCACTTAAGTGATAGTTAGTAGAGGACAGTGTTGCAACCCTTCTTGAAGGGCTTGTTTCCCTTATCCTATCCCTATACTAGTGACTTTCTTTCCAGACTGGCACCAAAATATTTTTTTTTTTTTTGGACGATCAGCAAAAGAATAAAATGCAGCAAGATTTCCTTTATTCTGAGATGATTCAGTAACTATGATTTTTTTGCTGTAAGCAGTAAGTTGTCGAGTCATTAAGTCCCTAAGAACCAGCCCATGCTGCTTGTGAACACCAGAGTTTTCTGTAATCATTCCTACCTGACTTTCATCATAGCCAAATGAATTTATTTTTGGCCTAGAATTGCTCTTTTACTTTTTAAAAAGCAGTCAACCCTCTCTGTCTGAACTGTGCAGTTATTTAGCAGATTTTTACTCTGAAGGGAGCATAGTAGAACTCCTAAAGGAAAAGGAAGGTTTCAAGTGGTCAGGATGGAAGCATGTGATGATATATGTGGGTCTTGTTGTGTAGGGACCCCACAGTGGCCTGCCAAAATGAAGCAGGAAATGGAGAAGAGAAATCCTTGGTTTCTGAGTCAGACTTGAGGGTTAAGTTGCAGTCAAGCCACAGATGCCCTTTAAATCTTTCTGGGTAGGATCATGGAAATTTTATGTGATGGAACAGAGCTCTTGGTCATTGGAGAGTCTTGTCTAGAGTCACGTGAGGTTCACTTGCCTGTTTTGTCTAAGAGGCTTGTCCCAAGCTGAACTGTAGAAATGTTGCTTTAGTTGAGGTTATTGAAACCCTGAGGGAAAGCTTCTTTAGAGACCCCTTACAGGATAACGTTCTGAGAAAATTGTCCTTTCCATGCCTTGATCTGAAACTCCTGCTGCTCATTCACAGAAGACATGGGGTTTCTGGAGACCTGTCAGGGACAAGGGTCTACATTAGTTGGAAAAGAGTGGGGGATCCACCACGTGTGTGTATGGGATTGAAAAGCAAACCAGGAAAAGAGAGACTCAAATTAGCTATCTGTTAGTGATTTGATAGCCACAGTCTTTAAGAAAAAAAGTATGTGCTGAGCTGATTTTCAGGAAACCAGCTATCCTGACATTGACCAACTCAGTATGACATGAGAATGCTGCCTCCCAATACTTTTATTTAGGAAAATAATTTTTTCTTCCCAATGGAACATCAGCATTCCCATGAAACCTATCAGCTGAAAAATGAGAAACAATTGCACAGAAGAGCTTGGGGGGTTTGTATTCCATTCCCCTGAGAAAAATGTTAAGGCGTCTTTGTGTTGGATTTTTAGGGCAGTGTAGTAGTACTGAAGATGTCAGTCCTCTGAACTGGAGGTTTCTGATTTTGCCTGTCTTAAAAGGAGTTGCTGGGGATTTCTTTGAGTTCCCTCTGAGGAGGTTTAATTTGACAGCCATGATTCTCAAATTCAGAGAGAGAATATAGGGTAATGTGAACACTGAGCTACTGTGTTTCACTTCTAATGCTAGCCTGGAATATTCTATTTTACTGACAAGCTTAAGTGTGTATTTCTGTTTATTTTTGGATAGCATATCCTTTCTTGGTGACAGATTAAAGTTTCTGGATGGAAGCAGAATAGCAGGGTTCCTGAATATGACGGTACCAGTATCATACAGCGTAACGTGTCATTTGATGTATTGCTGGTTTTCAGAGGTCTGGAGAAACTGCAAGATCTGTGGTAAACTTAGAGCTGTGTTCTGTCATATGCCTAGGTCAGATTTTTTTACAGAAACACACATTTTAATTTGACAAATGAAAAGAGAGTAGCCAAATAATGTGCAATATAACTTCAGTATGTGAAAACCAACTGCATAGTACAAAGGCTTAAAAGGTTCAGTGATTTTTCTGACTTCCCCTGGAGATTGTTTGATGCTTCATTAATCTTCTAAAGAACATGAAGTGACCCATTTGTGTTCTGATATTAGAAAAACTCTGAAATTAGTGATCTATAACCTTAGTATTCCTGAAGACAAGGCCTTGAAAAGAATCTTACTGCCTTATGAAAAATGGTCTTTGTTAGTAGAGAGTAACTTGATCTAATTCTTAATAGTTCATTCACTTATTGTTTTAGATGTAGAGTGGAAGAAAATACGAGTTCTTATTACCAGATATTTCAGAACGATCTCTCTATCTGGTGCCCTCTCTGAACTCATTGTATCTTTTATGTTGGAAAAGGCCCTTAAGATCACTGAGTCCAACTGTTAACCCTGCACTGCCAAGTCTGTCACTAAACCATGTCCTTAGAGGTGCCTCATCTACATGTCTATTGAATACCTTCATGGCTGGTGACTCCACTGCCTCCCTGGGCAGTAGTAGTTCCAATGTTTGACTACCCTTTCAGTGAAGACCTTTTTCCAAAGGAAAAAATCCCTGACACAACTTGAGGCCATTTCCTCCTGTCGTCTTGCTTGTGACTTGGGAGAAGAGACCAACCCCCATCTGGCTATACCCTCCTTCCAGGTAGATGCAGAGAGTGATAAGGTCAGCCCTGAGCCTCCTTTTGTCCAGCTCCCTCAGCTGTTCCTCATACAACTCTCCAGACCCTTCACCACCACCTTTGTCTTTCTCTGGATTAGCAGTGTCTTCCTTTCAGTGAGAGGCTCAAGACTGGACACAGCCCTTGAGATGTGGCCTCACCAGTGCCAAGTATGGGGGGCAGTCAGTTCTTTAGTCCTGCTGGCCACACTATTTCTTATATGGATGGCCAGGATGCCATTGACCTAATTGGCCACCAGGACACACGCTGGCTCATGTTCAGCTGCTCCTGAGCAGTGCCCTTTTCCAGCCACTGTTCCCACAGCCTGTAGCGCTGCAGATTTTGACTATATTCCCCTAAAAGACATTTAAATAATTACTATTGCAGTCTTAATTTACCCTTCTATCCCCTAGAGTATATATGAAATGTGTTTGGATAATTACATATTTTATCGATTTAATATTTTTATCTACTTTTGATCCACTGTTCTATAACAAATTGAATTGTACTGTAGGGCAGAATCCAAACTATTACTAGCAATAAGAATTAGTACTATTAAGATTTGAGGAATCTTGAGATATAAAGAATGTCAAACAAAGAAGGCTATACAGATGTTGAAGAAATCTTATATGGCATGAGGGGCTGAGAAACTTGTGATTTCATTAGATCTGCAGCAGTTTTGGCAAGAACCTTTGCAAAAATTACATGCCCATTTAAAAATTATTTTGTCCTTAGTGGAATTCAGTTGTTGGTGATTTTCCTAGAGAGATTGTAGTTGGTGTGTGAAACTTTCAATAGCACAGTCTAATCAATACCATCAGGGTCAACATTTTCCTTTATGCCTATTGTGTTTCAGCTGAGGTTTGAGATCATTAATGGGTGCACTTTCTTGGAAACAACTTGATATTTATTTTCTAAACTTCCACATGATAAGGCCACTTTTGAGCTGCATTAACATTTCTACTGCATTAATCATTGTGACCTAAGAAGGGCAGGACCTTATACAGTTTGCTAATTTTTTCCTCCCTTCTTTTCCCCTTCTCAAGTCCTTGATTTTTGGAAAGAAGACTTATAAGCTGTGTGTGTGTATGTTAATGAAAATCAGCCTGCTTTCTCTGGGGTGTGTAACAAATTCAAACTAAAACTTTACTTTTCATCTTCTCCACTATTAAGGATTTCTGTGTAAACTCCTAGCCATGTTCCATGCTGATATTTTGTGTATGCAGTTGTTGCCTAGGAACAGTTCTTTTAATGCGTGGTATCTGGAAAAAGGCTGTTGTGAGCTCCTAATTCGAAATGTAAAAGGAGTTTTCAGATGGCACAGTGGTTTCATTAAGGGAAAGAACTTTGAATGCTTGGAAAGCACAATTCTTAATGTGTGGGTGGGGGAGAGTAACAGAAAACCTGATAAGTGGTAAGTCATCTTGTGTTCTTTAGAAGCAAACATTTCTAAGCTTTTGACTACCTTAGGGATGGAAGTCTCCAATATCCATGGGAGCCCTTTCATTCAATTTCTTGTTGGAGTTCATTTTTAATGTGGAAGAGTTATGAGTTCCTAATTTTAGTGATAAAGTATAGTTTAAGACATAAAACTCATGTTCCAGTGCAAGCTACATATGGAGGCAGAGAGCAAAGCATTTTTGAAGAAGAAATATTTGTGAGGACAATAAGCAATAATGTCGGTTTCGCTGTAGATGTTTCTTATTCTATAGGATTTCTTGTAATACAGATGAGTTCTTGTTATTGATCATAAAAATATTCCCCCAAACTCACTGAAACAGCTTCAAGTCTTGATTGCAGTGTAATTGCAACTGGGAACTTGGAATGGCAAACTTGGCCCTCTTCTGTGTTATGTCATCATTTTAAATTATATGATAAAATATTATTTTAATTATCAATTGCTTCTTCAGCTAGTTCACTTAAAAAGTACTCTGTATTGTATTCTTTCTATGAATTCAGAAGTCTTTCTCCAGTCTGTTTCTCCATCTTCCCAAATTCGTTTACATGCACCCCTCTGTCATCTCTCAACTTGAGTTGCTCAAAGCTAAAAGCAACAGTATATGGCCTCATGCTACCTTAGGCATTAATTGTCAGTTTTAATTTCTCTGACAGCTACTTTGCTCTGAGCAGATGTTTTCACTGAAGAATTCACTCATGCTTAAACCCTTTAATACGTAGCCATGTGAGTCTTCGTTTAATTTCATTAATTTTGATATGCGTTTACTTGTCTCTGTAGACTGTTGTCAGTGATGCTATTGTTCACATATTTTAGCTCTTTTAATAAGGTATGAGTTTGTAATTTTATTTTGGTTTTTCAAATCCCATGCCAAGTTTGAAACACATTTTGCTTGCTTATATGTTGTGATCACGTAACCAACTTGTCAAATTGATGGGTGGATCATCTAAGTATTGAAGTGTCTGTGCTGCAGGTACATTTTATCCTGTTCCATTCATCTGTAATCTGTTTATACTAACACAAACTAATTTGGACACTTGCAGTTTATTAAAAGGGTCTGCTAAACACTGAGTTGTATCTTGGAATAAGTAATTCTAAAGAGCTTGGTACAAAGAGCTTATCAGTAACTGTTTCCCAAACAAAGACTCTTGTATGTTATCCATGCTCCCCAAGCCTCTTCCTGTGTGTTGAGTGTTTTTGATGCATTAAGAAATAAAGGGAAGAAAATTTATCTTCCTTATGCTTGCAAACCGTATGAGAGCATTTATAGATAGGGAGGGGAAAGCTTGTTCCTCTGTTAACTCTTCTTTTAGTTCATGGGAAAAGAGCTGAGCCAATATAGTATAACTGTGAAGAAAATGTTGTTATCCCAAAGGACAGGTTACCTCCAACTTACTCTCTTTACTCAGATCCCTCTTTATATAATTCCTCTGCCTCAACCTGAGAACAAGGATGCACTCTGAGCCCTTCTGTTGGACTCATAACAGAAAAAGACATCTTAGGAAAGACTTTAATGTCATTTTCCAAGCACCAGGACCAGAAAGTGTTGCCACTTCTCTGCCTATAGGGAAACTGAAGTGTATGAATGATGTCTGCAAGTTAAACTAAGGAAGAAAGCATTTAAGAAAATTTAGTAGTGAAAAAAATCCAAAGAAAAGCCCACAAAAAATTAGAGGAAAAACCTTTACTGGCTATCCATGATATTCAGACATTTGAGGTATTATGTAAATGCAGGTTTTAGAGAGTTTTTGGTACACAGGGAAGATCCAGTGAGGGGGAAATGCACAACAGGAGTTATGCCTTACATTGAGACAAGTTGCCAGGTATCACTTACAGATATTTAGCTTCCTTGCTAGGTAAGGCTCATACAAGTCCTCGTGGTGGCTTTTCCTTATGCTGAAAAATTTCTTAGTATACTTAATGAGGGTGACTTCAAAAGAAGCTGTGGCTTCACCATGTAAATATTTGCTGTTTGGGTAATTGCTCTTGGAAGAGTAAGCTTCATGTCATAACTCCCAGTGTTTTATTGTTTCCCCCAGCTTAACATACTCTGCTCCATTTTGTTTAAATGCACAAATACCATTTACAATAGGCCAAGCTTGCTGATGCAGTTTTGGTTTTGACTGGGGCAAGAATGGTATTACTCAGTTCCTACCCCTCTTAATCAGCTCCTCCACTGAAAAAAGCTGCCAAGGCGAGTCACTGTGGAGACCTGGATATATTTGCACTTTGTCCTACAAATAGCTTGTACAGAGGGTGAATGTCCTTCCTTGACACCAGGAATGCAGAGGCTCAGAGGGCATCTCTTGCTTCTGCTTCCTGGGCTGTGCTCCTGCACAGGATGTCAATGAGGCCAGAGTTCTTAAGTGTTTTCTGAGGCTAATGAAAGGTATATTTGTGTGTGTCTATGTAGATATGAATACAAATACAGAGTTAAATATCTTTACATTAGCAGAGCAGCTTTGCCTGCCTCATTGACAGTGTTCCCATATAACTTTGTGGACAACACAAATAAGAGGAGATTATCATATTTATAGCCCTGGGAAGCATCCTGAGAGCTTGCCAAGCAGAAGAGCAGTTGTTTAATATTACCTCTGTTTAGAAGTAATTATATCCAGGAAAATGCAATTCAGATCAGACCCTTCTGAAGCTTGTCAAGGCTGGCTCACTGTTAACTGTTTCACAGCCAGTCAAGGTATTTGTGCTGTTGCTGTGTCTGGCAAAATACCAAGATTAGGGGAGGGCTCAAGGAATGTGGTATTATTGGGGTGCTCAAACTTTCAGTCAAGTTTGGTTCCAAGTTTGTGACCAGGTTGTTCTGTGAAACAAGCAAGTCACATTGAGTAGGAGGGCCTGGGTATAAGAAGGAGGGAGGACTCTGCTGCAGTCACTGGGGACTTGGCTTCTGAAAAGAAAATGGGCAACACAGTTGGGATCCATTAATTTGTACTGGTGGGGCAGAAGGACTAATCAGCTGATGATAAAATCAAGTAGGGATTGTTTCTGTGAGGAAGAGAGAATTTTTACCCTGAGGGTTGCTGTGCTCTGGAGCTGATTGTCATTATAGTTGCCTGTGTCACAGTTTTCTTCCCCATTTTTTATGGTACCAAGCTGCTTAAATTTTAAGCTTAAAAGGACACTGGAAAGACGAATTTTTCCTTTTCTCCTGCAGAAAGGAAACATGATGTAGGGATGCAAGTTTTTGTTGCTTAGGATGATGACTCTTGGCTGAGTTGGCTTCTCTTGTATGTTTTGAGCTGTGCTTCTTCAACTCCGTCTGTGAAGCCTGACAATCAGCAGATATTGACATCCATGCAGAGTAGGAGGTAGTGAAATCGCTTGTGAGCACCAAGAACTTCCTGAGGACAGGCCTAGCTGATGGTTACTGAAGTGATGGGGGCATATTTTTCTCCCAAGATATTGTTCAGTGTTACTGTATCTCCCCATGAGGCTTCTCTGGTCATGAGTTAGGTTGGTTCCAATTTACCCTTGTACCTACAAACCTTGTATAAATTGAAAACAAGAAGTGAAACTGATTTACTTTGTTTTACCTAGATGTGGTTTTGTTGCTTCAATAGGGGAAATGCTGACTGTGTTCTGGGCAGCTCTGCTGCAAAGGGTGGCTCTTCACTACACAAAATACTTTGCTTGGCAACCAAGCAGGAATGGCCAGATGAGCCCATCTGCCTGTCATCTGGAACTGTTCCCCATAGCAGAAACTGATACAGCCAAGTGTTTTACTGCCAGTGCAGCTCTGGGAACACATTTCAAAACAAGTCCAAAGGAGAGTTATTTCCTTTCTTGTTCAAGTCTTGGTCTAATTCTGACCTGAAATAGTGGTCTTTTTCTTATTCTGTGTTTTTAAATGGATTGTTTAAGAGTGGCAGAACCTGCCTGCCTCTCTTTTTTGTAGAGTTTTTCTCCAAATTATCATTAAAAAATGCTTTGGCATTTTTTTTTTTTTTACCATGCAGACACTGAACTTTTATGCCAAGCAAAGTTGCTGTTTTAAGTTGACACTTGCATAAGAACTTTAATCTTCTGATAATCAATCTTTTCTAGTTATATCTCCAGAAGGGCAATTCTTACATGTGTTTTTGACAGTTCAGTCGGAATCATCTGGTTGTAAAATATGAGGACAGTTGAGAAAGTACACTGAAATTTTTATGGGTTAAATTACTACTTTTTAAAACCAGAAATAATGGAATATGTGATAAGCTTATATAAAAAATATTTTCCCAGTTAACTAGAAAAGCAGTTACAGAATTTTTTCCCATTAGTTTTCACTAATTTCTAAGGGGTTATATTTAGTTATTTGTTTTGTCTGACTCAGGAAAATGCATGATAATCAATTGCAGAGGTTGCTGGTATCAAATAATTTAAGCTCTTGCCTCTAACACTGCAGGTCTTGTTACACTGCATGTTTTAATTCTTTCTTCCTCCTCCAAAATGATGGTCTTGCATTGAATGACCTGGAAAAGTAGCAAGTGTAAAAAGAAGTCTGTATAGAAGAGCTCTGGTCTTGGCTATCCATCCCCTGCGTGTAGTAGGCAATGACAATTGTATAGAGGCATACATGGGAAATTACTGCATTTTGCCCATCATGTGGAAAGAACAAATGCATGGTTAATTAATCAGATGCTCACACATGTTTTTAACCTCATGGGGACATGTTACTGGTTACAGTTGTTTAGACTGCTATAGGAAATGATTTAACTCCCCCTCCCCAAACCATATTAGGAATACGAAAGCAAACGACGCTGAAGTAAAGTTTAGCATCTTAGTCCCTTGGTCATGGGGGTTCCAGGTGTCCTTTCAGAGTAGATGAAATAGTACTAAACAGAGCAATTACAGTTAAACTGTACCTAAGTATTTTATAGGAACTGAAGAGGAAAGGATGCACAGACCATTTGACTTTTTGAAACTCTTGTAGTTTGCTGTAATACATCCGTTTTGCAATCTTGGAGGAAGAAGAAAGGCAGGAATTTACTAGTGCACCCAGTTCAAAGGCAGGAGATTCAAGGTGGTGACTGAATATTTTTCAAGCTTTTTTTAACCTTTGAAGTATCCAGTTACCTGTCATCACAGGTCTTTTTGCTATTAAGCCAGGCAAACAGGAAATTGAAATCTTATTCTTACATCACAGGTTTATTTTAAATATTGTTAAATTACTTCCGGTGTTGTCAAGTAGCTCCAGGTCCTGCAGCACTGACCCATTCAGTGCCTTTTGAAGGAAGAAAAATTCTCAAACTTGCTGCACTAAGTGGGGAGCTGAAACAGCAGTTGGCTGTGTGTGGGTTAAAGGGAGATGTGAGTCTCTGGGTTTTTAATCTTATGTTTGTCACTAGCCTTCCATAGGAACAGATAAGCTCAAAACTGAAATGCAGTAGCTCAAACCCCTAGATCCTAATTGTGTAATGTGTAGCTAAACAGGCAGCATGCCTCCCCCACGGGAAGTCCTGGGGAATTGAAAGCTCCAAAGTATTTTCTACAAATCAGTTACTTCCTTTGGAATAGGAAAAAAAAGGAGGAGGCAGAATCTCAGCACTCCATTGTATCTTGTGGATAGATGACACAGTGATATATGAGACAAGCCCTGCTTTTGCTATTATAAATTCCCAGCAGTTGGAGGGAATTGGAATGTGCTCCCTGCAGGCAGGCAGGCTGCCCACACTTAAGGCTATGAAGGATCAGGCCCACAGTGGTGTTTTTGCTATAGGGCTTCTGCAGTTCTCTTTTGTCTCAGAATATTTTCTTTATTAAAAAAAATGAAATTCTAAATAAACACTGAGCTGGGCTACAGTAGAAAAGTGTACTTTTAACAGATGATCCATTGACCCCAGTACTTTAAATTGAAGAAGATGAGAAGACTTTAGGTGGGAAGATCTTAACGGGTGATTCAAGGTATAAGTAGGGGCAAGTAGTAAAGATCCATAAAGGAATAAAGAAGGAAAACATGTAAAGGAAATTAAAGGTGGGTTTTGGCAGATATGTTGAGAGTGATGGAAGAAACAGACCTTGGAGATGAAGAGGATGGAAGGAAAGGGAGAAATGGATTGTGAACAAAGGAAAAATGAGGAAAAACCCCCAAGCCAAGAGGAAAAAAAAGAAAGGAAAAACCCTGAAAGTTTCATAAGCTTCTCTGGAACAAGTAACAAAATTGAGATTCTAACTGCATAGAAACAGTGATGATAATTTATGGTGTGTGGTATGGAACCGGAATGCTGAAAGTGGAACTGGCTGTGCTAAGAATCATCCTGTGTAAAGGTTTTCATCTTCACTGAGAAATTTAGACTTTTCTTGTCTGTCCTGCTCTTCCTGTTATCTAAATTTTATCTATCTTATGTCATTCAAATGTTATTTTGCTTTATAGGTGCCTCATCAGGTTTTTCCTCTGCTTATACCATTTGCAGTTGTCACTGAAGATGGTTAGGTATAGTCTAGTAATTCTGATGGAGAGCCTAGGAAAATACAACTTGACTCTAAAATCTTTTTTTTTTTTTTCCCCCTGAAATAAAAAAGATTTAAGGAAGTGGTGAATAATGTAATAAATCATGAGCTATTAGCAAGACTGTTTTACTGTCANTTGACTCTAAAATCTTTTTTTTTTTTCCCCCTGAAATAAAAAAGATTTAAGGAAGTGGTGAATAATGTAATAAATCATGAGCTATTAGCAAGACTGTTTTACTGTCAAAGTCCCCATTAGACACACATACCACTAACAAGATTGGTAAATTAAGAACTGTGTAAACTGAGATGTTACTTTCCTTCAATGGAAAAGAAAGATATGCACTGAAGCCAGCTTGAAATTGGCAATACATAGTGCATCATGTAATAATTATTACACTCAAAGGTCCACTGAAACAAATCTAGTTTGGTTGGCTTGTCTTGTGGGGTGACTGACTGTACTTGAACAGCCCTTGCCTTAAAAGGGAAGCATGTGGTAAGATGCTTTGCTCTTATTTCAGGCTAAGATTTCAAGGATGTAAGCTGGTGCCAGACTTGATTTTGGTAAATCCTCTGTATTAAATAAAATGTGGGATAGATGTTTTATCTCTTGAGCCAGCTGTCCTTCAAGAGTTCCAGGTTCTTGTTGGTGGTGTTCTTTTATGGGAGACTGTTTGGAGTCCAAGTGCTTCCCTGTCTTGTGGCCCTTTTGGGAACCACAGGCGATCGGGCAGCACCTCCCAGGGAGCAGAGTTGCTTCCACTGCTGTCTTGTCATCTTTGGTAGCTCTGTTCTCTGTGAACTCCCCTCCTGCAAAGTGTAGGCTCTGGACCCTACTTTAACAAAGAACATTCATAGGAGTTGAGCAAAATTTGCTTTGGTGTGAATTATCAGAATTTCAGCTATTTAATCTTTATTGCTTACCTAGAGGGTGTATATCTTAAAATATGTTGTGAAATTCCAGGGACAAATGCCATAGATTTATGTCCCTGTCTTCCTCTCATGATTCAAAAATGAAATCCTAATGTTATGATTTTGTTTTCATCACAGTGTGTTGGTCACATTTACTGAGCATAAGGTTACAGTGAAATTAGTTATTAACACTTATGGCCAGTGAGTGGTATGGAAGTTTGTAATGTTTTTTTGCTTAGTAGAAGGTGTGCTGGTTTCAAAGTAAACTTGTGGGAGAAATAAACGTGACTTGAGAGACTACAAGTCAGTTACAATTTACTAGAGAGATTACAATAAATACACATGATACAGAGAAAACTGGTTTTAACCCAGTACCCTGGGGCACAAACAGCCTCCACTTCTCTAGTTCTATGGAGTTGTACTGTACAAGGGCAGATGCTTTTAGCATAAGAAAAGGAGGACTATTTCCCATGGGCAGGGGGAAGACCTGTCAAACTCTCCAGCTGATCTGTCTCTTGGACTAGGTCCTCGCCCTAAGACAAACAAGGCAATTTGCTAGGACCAAAAGGGGTTGTTTTGATAAAAGGGAGGGGAATTTAAAGTAACAGGTGCTTGCTATGTTGTGAAGAGAATTTGTTGGAAGATGCTAATGCTTCAAGGGTGAAGGGAAAGGAAAGGATGGCAGATAAAGAACAGGTAGGTGATTTAAAGGCTGTTATAGGGTCAGTTTGTAAACAGTATCTTCTTAAATATAAGAGTCTATAAATAAAGAAGTATTTTAGTGTAGTTTTAGTGTAGTTTTGAGAAGTCGAGGAGAAAAATGCATAGTCAGCATGTTGGCAGAAAAAACTGAGTTACATGTAGAAGTCAGTCAATGCTTAAAACCACTCACTTTTTTTTTTCCTTTGATTTATTTAACTTTCAAGTGTAACTTTTAGAAACCAGACTTTATCTGATGAGATTTATACCTCAAATAACTTGATTTCAAGGCAGATTGCATAGCTGCATAGCAAAGGTCAGGAATCTCCCACCTAAATAACTGAGTGGTCTTACAAGTGAGATCTTTCCTCTGCTGCATGTCTGTGCTTCCCCTTGTGCATGGTGCTGTTTGCCTAACCTAGTTCAAAAGGAGATCAGCAGGGAATAGCAAAGAAGTGTGTTTAAAATGGGGCTAAAAGAATAGAGAAATGACTAAAAGGTATGAGAATCCTTGGAAATTTTAGAAGACTGTATGGCTAAGTTGAGGATTGCAGTCTCTGAGGAATATAAAGTAGGACGAGGAAGGAATTACAAACTGCTTATCCTTGGACTCTTGCTGACAGAAGAGCCAAGCGATCTGTACCTAGGCCCATGGACTTGGCATTTGTGTGCCTTCTTGATGAGCATCCCACTGAAAGAAGGATGTGGTCCCTGCTGATGACTCCACAGGAATGCCATCTTCTCCCCTGCCCTGTCTTACAGCTGGAAAATTCAGCTGCCATTGGTAGCATTGGGCCTGACCCCAGCGGAGCTGTGAACTCTGCAAGAAACAGCTATTAAGAAGGTTCTTGCCCACAGGGCTCTGCAGCTGAAATGAAGAATGGGAGAGAAACAAGCTGAAATGAGGTACTGAAACTTGTCCTGCATTTCTGAGATAGAGCTGGGAACAGCTCACATTCTTTCCTTCTGCAAGTGCCTGGCCTGTGGGACTATGCTGCCTTGTGGGACAGGAGAACTTATTGCACTGACCTGTGTGGAGTGGGAATATTGGGCTAAATTAGATTACAGAGCAAGAGAGGCTGTGGGAAGAAGAGGCTCTATGGCTTTGTGGCTGCTTGGACATGATGGGGGTCCAACATAAGCTCTTGTTATGGGCCAGTAGCAGAAAACCACAGGGGATGTCAGAACATATTAGGTAGTCAGTCAGTGGGAGAGTGAATGTCTGTGGAGCACTGGAAGGTTTTGTAAGAGATGCATCTGTGGATCCTGGATAGTAACACACAGCAGAATGTCACCTCTGTGGGTGCTGTGATAGGTTTAGCTCTTGTCCCACCATGAACTGCACTGTCAGGTGCAGCTCTGACTAGTAAAATGTTGGTCCCTGTTCTTATGCTGTGCAAGGCATTGCGTAGACTATGGCAGCAGTTACTAGGCACAGCTGTAAGAGCTCAGTGTGGTGATGCCTCACACCTCTCTGATGGGAAGTGACAAGGGCGGCTCATTCCAAGGGACTGGGATCCCTAGGGAGGCACCAGAAAATAGTATCTTCTTTAGGAGGTTTTAGTCCAGAAAGCCTTGTGTGTACATTGGGTAGGCTTGTTATTCTCCACCCTGGAGGGATTCTGACTTGGAGCTGACTGAAGGTGGGAAGATGACTGGGAATGTGGATGGAGAGGAGAGGATTTAAGGTTTGCTTCTAACTTGCCTTCCTCTACTCTTTCACTGTTCAATGCAGCATGAAATCCTAATGCTGATTGGTTCTGTTGTTGCTTTGAATCCAACAGCTGAAATGTGTAGGGTTTAAGATAAACATGCCAAGAGCTTTAAACAAATGAAATAATCTGGTTTGTTGTGTTGCATATGGGATGTTTGTCATCTCACAGCTTGTTTTGGTTTTTTTTTAAATCTCACTGAATGAAGGGAATATATAATAAATATGCAGTAAGAGCAATGAAATAAGATGACTGGGAAACAGCAGAATAGGAACAGGCTTACCTGCCTTGCCTGTGGTCTTCCTCTTACTGGATTCTGATAGAGCAGGAGGATTGGGACCTTTTTGCCTTGCAGGAGGTTGAGATTACTGGTTGTTTGACCTCATGGGTTCTAATCCCATTGCCACAGGGTCTGCAGTTTAGATCATGGGTCGTACTGTGGATTGCGGGGATCCTACCAGGTGTAGCCTGGATGGATCTCTTGCGATCACTCTTTTGCAGGTTGGATTTTGTACATCTCAAAGTGTAAGCCTGGGTTGAGGTTACAATGACTACTAGTTTCAGAGTTTCTATTGTAGTTATTTTGCTCGAGCATTTTTCCCCTCAAAGAGATGAAGTAGAATCTGAAGTTTTCTCTTTATGAAAGCGAAATAAATGAATGGCTTGATCTTGCTTCCCCTAAGCCAAATTCTGTTTCCACTGGAGGCCATAAGAGGTTTTTCTGAGTAGTATGTGAAGATGGAGCACTCTGTTTGCAAAAGCATCATTCATCACTTACTGCAATCTGAGGATCAGAGGCCGCTGCGATGCACCAGAGTGAAAGTAAATGGATTAACACTTGCTGAGTTTAAAGCCTAAATCCTTTAACCTCATTATGCAAAACTGCATGCAGTTCTCATTTCTTATACATTCAGTAATCCTTGTTGTGGTTTTCTGTGTGCTCATTGCATGGATACATCGTCATCTTAACCATGTTATGATGATAATTCAAATGACAGCTCTGCTTCTGGTAGCAAACATCCCTGTAGAAGAAAGATGCAGTATTTTATAATTGCAATGCAGAAGAGCATTTTGCTAAGTCATCAGGGCAAGTTTTACCAGCCATCAAGGCTAACTTGACAAAATTATGTGGAAAGGAATTCTGTGTGGAAAAGAAATATTGGAAGTTAGTGATTTCAGAGATTCCCCCCCCCCCCCCCCCCCCCCGGGGGAGCAAAT
>VXBX01008578.1:460475-503761 GCA_013400415.1 Scytalopus superciliaris
CAGCATCCCTACAGGAAAAATATATTCCCATGCTTTAAACTATTAACCTCTCCCCTGTTTGTAAAGACCTTGGATGGCTGAGCTTATAAGAGAAGAGAGAACAGTTAGGAAAACGAACTAAATTTGTTTTTTCCAGTGTAACAAAAAATTAGAACTGTTGTCTGCAGCTTTACCAAAGGCTCTCATGTGTCTGTTTATGTGAGATTCTCCAAACTTGTGTGGTTTCAGTGGAACAAAAAAGGATGGGAGGTTTTCAGATTTCTTTCAGCCAAAGAATACGCTAGACATCCACAGGGGTAGGGGAGCAAGCCATGAAAAATAAGCTTCTGTGAGGCTTGGAAGCCTGATAGGATTTTTCCCCATCAGAACCTTTGGGCTGAGTTCTGCCTTGCCTTTCACCCAGTAGGATCCCATGGATTTTTCAGTTAGGATGCTCCCAGTGTATGGCCATTGACTTTCAAGTTGGCAATAGGTTTGAAAATACTCGATACAGAAGAAACTGGAGATACTATGGTTATGAATGTGTGTGTTACTGATAATCCAGGAATTGCTACATTTCATCAAGTCTGCTTAGGGAATAAGAAAATCAACTCTGTTATTTTTAAGAAAATGCCAGATGTTGTCATAATATGTCACACACTTCTGTCAGTGAGATGTTTTTTAACACCAGTACTAATGTGTGGTATTATGCTGATGTTTTACAAATAACTACATGTCAAACTCCATATCCTCAGCAAACTTCTTTTAAATCCATGTGTCTGCTTAGATATTAGTTATTAAATATATATATTCTTTTAAAAACAAACTGGAAATAGGGATTTGTTGAGGAAGCACAGGTTGCAGCGTTCTGTCGGTTTGAATAAGCAGGGTGAATTTCAGAAAAACAGAGTAAGGAAGGAAATCCTTTTTATGAAACATGGAAGGACATAAGTTGCTGCTCTGTGTGTCTATGTACATCCATATACACATATGTAGCTCCAGGGGATTACCAGTGTTGGGTATGCAAACACTTTTCCCCTCCTCTCATGGTGAGAGGAAACTGCCATCATCATGGCAATTTCTAATTTATATAAATTTGATAATTTGGAACTTTTTAAAATGCATGTGTAAGATACACCAGTATTTATTTCTGAAGAAAATTTGCCATAATCTCATAAATGGTGACATGTAAAGCTGTATTTATTGTAATACTGGCACATAGAATATAATAAAATACTCGAGCAGAGAATCATTTGACAATTCCTACTTGAAAAAGAGATTTCATGCTGCTTTTTACCATCATTGCTACAGCCACAGTGCTGGGGATTGCTCTTACCCAACTGACTTTTATTCTCTTGAGGACCGAGTACTTGCATAGAAAAGTGGTGTTGTTTATTTAGCTAGTTTGGGTGAAAACCTTCATTTGGAATTACATTTTTAAAAGGTGGTAGTTTGCTGTGTTGAGACTTTTTTTTTTTAGGGGAACTTGGTATTAATCATTACAAATGGCAATGGAGTGTTATTGCTGTGGTATCACCCAAATGAAAAGACTCAAGTTTTGACCTGAAGAGCTAGATCTGTGAAGGCATTTAGATGTAATACTTCTCTTGGAATCACTGGTAACTGTACTTCTGTTCCTCTGTGGAGCTGATCCTGACAGAGTGGTAGAAAGAGAAGAGGAAATGAAGAGGAGGCAAGAGGAGAACATGGGAAGTGAATTGAAGCGGCTCAAATGCTCACTCTCTCTGGAACCCTGGCAGCTCTTTGCTGTCACAGACCCATGACTGCTCTGTTACGTGTCAGATACTTCATGCTTCACTGTCTTACTTTCGTGAGATAATGTTGGCTGTGTTGATCCTGTTCTCCTGCACTACTCCATGCATGTTCCAGTATATTGTCATTTGTCTTAAGCCTTTTCTGAAGATCCTCAGAACAATAATTAGTCTTTTCTGCTTTTAACTTCTCACACAGAACCTGAGACGGTGGGGCCTTTTTCTGTTTCTGCCCAAACCTTGGAATATCCCAGCTGATCAGTGAATTAAAAAGAATTGAGCCTTTTGTACAGCACTAGAGATAAGAGTTAATGATTTCAGATGAAAGTTAACTTTCATTACAAATTCCAAGGTTTGTTGTCTGTAGCTGAATAGCCAAACCCCATTTTGAGGCCTAATTGTAATTTAGGTGGTCCAATCCTGCTGACGTACTTGTGTTGATAGCAATCATGTTAATGGCTGCTTCCATAAAGCACTTGCATCAAGGAAAACTCCTCGCGTGGGAATTGTGTGCTTTGGAGGCTCTATAGTTAATAAATTACATAGTCTTTTCCAAAATAACTCTGTTAATCCTATCTTAGGTAGGTTATAGGAAAAATACTATTCACTTGGGGAAAACAAAGGATCTCAGAAGTGGAATCAAGGTAAACTTAAACTGAGATCATATTATTAGTTGGTTTTGGCTTGAAAGTTGTAATTTAAGGAAAACAAAGGAGAGACAAGCTTGGGCTTTGCCTAAAAATTGACAAATCTCAGCAAGTGACATTTTTATTTAATTGAATCCATATAATTCGAGAAACCCTTGCTTTGCACGTATCTCCCTGGAGATGATCTCTTTACACTTCATTTCCTTTTGAGTTTAATGTGAAATACCCCACAGATTGAAGCTAAACAGATAATGCTCAGCCTCGATGGGCTACTTGCATGTTTTGGGGGTTTACAGTGAGGTGCATCTGAGTTGCTCATATAGTGTTTTACTTGTAATAAAGCCCAGCTTCACAATTATTGCCCAGAAAGATGTGCAGTTTTATATTTGTATTATTTTCAAATTTTTTTAAGCTTTCCGGAATGCACATTTCAATCCCTTTGGTATAGCTGCAGAGAGTTGCTAAAACATTTGAACTTCAGCTTTTTTTTGTTTGCCAGGCTTCATTTAAAAATACTGTGGTGAGCTCATTGGCATTGCTGATTTCTCATCAACCCATTCTGTTTCTTCTTAAGATTAAACTCTGATTGTTTTTTTTTTTTCTTTTTCTTTATTTTAAATTCTTTTGGAGGAAGATATTCTTTCTGTATGTATGTCCTTGGTGGGGGATTTTTTCTTTCCCCCTTGTCATGTTATTCTAGGCTGGTTAGTTTTAAATTGTGGTTTCCTTGTTTGTGCTGCGAGGTTTGGTAAGCAGTGCCTCATGAAAAAGAGGCTTGTGATCAAGACTCTTCATGGAAGGTTTATGCATTGCTTCCCTGGTAGCTTGTCCCTATCCATATCCATGCTGCAGGTGAATGTGTCCTGACTAGTGCCAGGCTGGAGCTTGTCCTTATCTGTTTTCATTTCTGTAATCTCATTACCTTGGGCAGGAAGGGAGTAGTGAGAGTTCTACTCACTCAAGAGAGGATTCCTGTGGAGTCATGGCTTGAGAACAATTTTGTGTCTTCTGTCCTGCTCATCCTGCCATGTTTCTTCTGGTTCTTCCTTGAATGTGGTCACCCATGTTTTTTCACACCTCTCTGACAGATTGCAAGATGCTGAGGGAAAGTGCGTAGGGAACACGATACCACTGCTCAGAACAGAGTTCTCCCAGTTTCATCACTGGGAATTTTACTGCACGTTGACCCGAGTGAGACAGATTATTTTCCCCTGGGAAGATGGTCACATTTTTGTATGGTGTTAGCAGAGGGAAAGGCTCTTGAGTTTGGTGTGGGTGTCCCAAAACAAAATCCACACTGTAACCCTCTATGTTTTGGGAGATTGGAGAAATACGGTCACATCAGATTTTGTTACAAATATTACTTCTGCCACCGGAAGCAACATATTTCCAGTGTGAAAAGATGTTTTCTCTACTGAAGATGACACAACCATAGCTTGAATTGAACTTCAGAAACTTTGCTCTCTTAGAACAGTTCCACCCTTGGATCATTTTATGATTTTCTTGTATCTCAGCATGAACTCATCTCAGAGATACCAGGCCTTTGGAAAATGTGCTGCTATCATCAGGACTGGTTTATGTAATTTCTTATATTATTGAGATGGTGTTGCATTTAGGGCCTTCACAACCAAGAAGAGTAAGGTTGAGATGACTGTATAATAATGGTGTGAAGTCCCTTATTGCTACAGTAGGACACTCATTTGAAAGAAATACCTTCTTCCTCCTCCCCAGATCAACTCATTCTCCCTGGAAGCAAGACATATAGTCATGAAACATAAATATCTTTTATAGTGTCTTCCTTCCAGTCTTGTATTATCTCTGTGCTCTGTATTACCACCTAATTTCACACACAGGCTAAAATGGATCATCTAGTGAAATTTTTTTATAGCAGTTGTTCTGATACTGGAGATTTTTGTGATTCTATATGACATCTTGTTTTCCTGATTTATAATTCATATTTATCCTCAAACCTTTTCAAGTTGTGCACTTCTATGCATAATTCAAATGAAAGGAATTAAACAGGTTTACTTTTTTTTTTAAATGAAAGTACTGAAAGCTAGAAATTTCCCATTAAAAAGTTCAGGGTTTTTTTTTGTTGTGAACTTTTAGTTGGAAAACAAATTTTGTTTTTTTTTCTTGGAATAAGATTTGAGTTAGAAGGAAATGTTGAGTTTGAACCAATAAAAATGTGTTGGTTTGCCTGATTCGATACATAAATTCAGTGCGTTTGAGGGACTGTAGTTTGGAACCTGCCTCCACCACGTTTCTCTTTCAGAGTTTAGGGACCACAGACACAAATACAGGCATGGGGTCCTTCAATCACAGTTTGCCTACCTGGGGCAAAACAGAGTTCCTCTCAAGTGAGAATTCAAACTGTGTCCCTTTCAGGGGGACACTGAGGATTTGCCAGCACATTATCTGTGTTTCTGTTCCCAAATGGTGCATTTTTCCCATTCTCTTCCAGAGTTCACTGATAGCTTGTGAACATTAAAAGGTTTCTGGATTTCAGTCAGGAGGCAGTTAACTTCCCAACTATTTCCTTCCCGCTTTTATAGTTTTTGTAAGACCTTCTATTCCTCTTTCATCACCCTGAAGACAAACGGTTTTGTGGCCCACTTGAACAATACTGGACCTTCCAGAAAGAGGAGCTCTATTTGCCAGGAAGTCTAGCATGTAGGACACAGCTGTAGGTCCATTTTTTGGGTTCAGCACTTGTAACCACAAAATCGGCAGTGGGTTTCTGCAGCATGAAGCCTTAAGCAACTTGTCCCCTGAGGGAGGGCGGTGCTACCTGGCTGTATGGTGTGTGCTTCCAGCTCTGAAAAGAAGTAGTGTCCACAGCAGGAGAAAGGTTTAAGTTGGGGAGAAAAGTATTATGTAGTTTTTTTGCAACCTGGGCTGTTAGTGGCTCTTCTGACAAGATAAAGTATAGGGGCCAGACCACAGAGTGGGCAGAAATTAAGAACTCTGTGTGAAAAGATTATTTGGTTTGATCCCCCCGTGTCTTTTTTCCCTACCCACAAGCTTTGACATGAATTCGTGTGCTGTTTGCATTACAATTGCATGAGCCTACTAGGAGACAGTGTTGGGTGTTGTGTTTTTTTTTGTTTTTAATGTGATGTTTCCACAACTATGTGCTCAATTCCCATGCTATGGTATAATTTTTTAAATTTTCTTTTATTCATAATGTATTTATGTGTAAAATTCTTTCTCAATGTTAGTCCTTACCTCGATGAAGTTCGAATTTGAAAGCCTATCTTCTTTTGTCCATCTTTCCATCATCAGGGAAGCAATGGTCAGCAGAATCTTGCACCAAGTATTGCACTGTCAGTAACAACTTGTAAGCAGTAGATGGCACAGGAGAGGTGCGAATGAACCGAGAGCAACCACTTCTTCCAAGTTTCTGCCTGTATCTTTAAGCAGTTTAAGAATACAAATAACCAAATTAGGAAGGCTTGTATCTAGCCTGTAGAGTGGCTGTTATGCTTGTTAACTTGATCTTTTATCCTAGATTAACTGAAGTCTTTGAATTGTAAGTATAATGCCTTTTCACGGTGGGATATTTAGAAAATGAGTTTTCTCTATGCATTGTAGCATCTGCTAAGTGAAAAGTAGATCCTCTATATGCATGTAATAAAAGTTACAGGAATCATATGCTTATGCACTTTCCACCTTTCATGATTTTCCCAGTGCAAACATGCTGAATTCTTGTAGCTGTTGTGTCAGGAAACAAATCTCAGGAGCGTAAACTTTACGCTACTTTCTGCTTTGTAGCTCCCAAGGTTATGATCAAAAGCGTTTCTCAGCTCGTGTGCCGTATAATGTATGGCCCAGGAAGTTATTCGGTATTTGCTAAAGACACAAAGACTTGTTTTATTTCTTTTGATTGAAGAGGGAAAAGTTACAGTGTAAACAAGGCTCCAGGTACTGGGCTAATGATTACAGAAATGCCTCCATCTGTTTCTTAAAGCACTTTTTTTTCTTTTTTTTTTTTTTTCTTTTTCTTTTCCCTTTTCATTTGTGCAGTGGTTGAGCTCCATGAAGGTCCTGGAAGGGAGAGGCCACAAGGGAGCATGGTCTGTCAGTTTGGGAAGGGTCAGGAGCAGCGAAGTCATCTCACTTTTGCCACTGACTTGGTGTGTGACCTTGGACAAACCACATTTCCTCTGTGGGCCTCTCTCCTCCTTGCCTTTCATGGAGTGTCATTCAAAAGAGTGGGAAATGCTGCTGTTCTGATTTAATACCTTTTCTATCCTTTTGGTGTTGCATGGGCATAGAGAGGAGTCAAATCCTGTCTGCTTTCTCTCATTTGTGTCTTGTGGGGATCATTTCTTGCTGCTGTTGGTACATCCCTAGAAGATTAAAAAAAGAGCTTTTTGTCTTCCTGTGCACAAGCTAATCTGAGAATACAGGAAGTTTTCTCATCTCCACTGGGCTTCTGAAGTTGAACAGGTATCAGTTGTTCTGTGCTATAAGAGGCACAATAAATGGCCTTAAATTTCTCAGAAGTTTACAGCAAAAAGAGTGTGAGGGAATACAGTAACAAGGCACAGCATTTGAAGTTTCTTGTGTATGAAAAGAAACTTAAAAAAAGCCCAACCCCAAACCAAACAACCCAAAACACCCTCCTCCCCAGATGCTAGCAGAGGAATCATGAAGGAGATGGAACGGTATTTCCAGATTTTACACAAGTTTAAAGTGGGCTCTGTTTTCTTCTGTCAGTGAAATACTCAGACTAATCTGTAAATAGCATCTGTTTATCATTAATTGCTGTGGCTCTGCGATCCTACCTCCCACTAGGACTTCCATGAAAAATAAGATGCTCTTGGCCAAACAAAATTCCATGGTGGAGGAGGGGGAAAGTAAACAATTAGCAATAGGGCAGGGCACCAGTGTCTAAAAAAAATGTAAACAGTAATGGAAAAGAATGTCCTGAAATTCTACATAAGAGCAAATCAGTTGTTGTAGCAGAAACTGATTAAATGCTAGAAAGTAATTCCAATATTTTAGGTTGTTTTCCAAATGTCATTTTAAATGGTAATACAGGTGAAACCAGGATGAAATTGCTCTTAGTGGCAGATGGAAAGTGCTGTGCTGTCTGAGAGAATCCATCAGTCTGGAAGCAGAAGCAATGAGCCTACCCCACGTTAGCTGAGACAGGGCTGGCTCCCTTGCTTCCTTACATGTTGTCCTCTCTGTAGGGCTTGCGCTTTTGAGTTGTGAGTCTTGGCCATATTGCTGTGTTTGGTTGAAAACCAGTTGATAACGAAACATGGTAGATGTTTTGATTACATCAGAATAGTAACTGTGGTTGGTATGCTGTGGCACTGGTTTCTATACAGTTGTATTTATAGTATTGAGTAACTAAGCATATTTTCACAAAAAGCTTTTCAGAATGAACTTTGTACTGTTGGCTTTTTTTTTTTTTTTTTTTTTTTTTTTTTTTTTTTTTTTTTTTTTTTTTTTTTTTTTTTGGAACACTAGGCAGAAAAAAAAGTTGGGTGAGAATAACTCTCAGACTCTTATTTTAGTAATGATAGACTCTTAGGAAAAATAGAGGGAATCAGACTCCTGCATGTGATGGACTGATGATGTAAGTTCTTTTGTTTTTCTTACATGTTATTTCACCAATACCAGGAGAAGATAATTGGCCAAGTCCAATCACTTGAAATAGTTCCAAGTGCACCATAGTTAAAGACAGCGTGTTTTGAACATTTCTAGTCAAAGTGCTGTGACTGTTACCTCTTCTTGGATGCCTGTAGTCTATTATAAATTGATTTTTCTCTTGTGTCTAGTAGCTTTAACGCTGATCAGGTGGTGTTATCCTGAACTAAATCTGTTAAAAGAGTTTTCTTTCACATGCCTAGCAATTGTTCATCTGCTTCCCTGCATGGTCCATCTATTCCCACTTATGTAATGCCCCCATGTAACCATCAATAGCCTAGGGTCTAAATCTGGGTTCTGGAAAACTCATATTGACTCAAGCTATCAGCTCCAGAGGGGGAGTAGTGTGCTGTATTGCTACCTGTTCTGTTTTGTACCTTTTCATCAGCGAACTTCAAGTTGAAACTTGTAGAGAATTTCATGTGACATGTACGTGGTGACCCCAAGTGAGATGGTCCCATAGTGATGGAAACAGACCACAATTCTCTCTTGGCTTGACTATTTCAGTGAGGTGGATCTAAACATGGGATGGACCATGCTGGGTCAAACCAGGAATTCCTCCATCTACTGTGCTGTTTCTGACTGGCTTTTCCATGCAGTTAAGGAAAGACAGAAGAAGTTCTGTCCCCACCAGCCTAGCTTCATCCAACTTCTGTTCTGACTGTTTAACAACTTACTCAAGGAACCGCTTTAGGATCTTTATATTTCATTACTTCCAACAGACCAATTACCTATGAATTTTTTGTCTCCCCTTTGAGTCTATTTATATATTTGGCTTTTCCACCATCCTGTGGCAATGAGTTACACAGTTTGTGTTGTCTGAAAAGCAATTTCTTCTTTTTGTCTTAAACCAGGTATGTGGTAAATACATGAAATGCCCCTTAGTTCTCATTTTGAGGCTAAAGTGAGTAATTGCACCCTACAACTTTGTCTACACCATTGTTGCGGACTTGTGACATGATCAAGCAGAGAGCTGTCTCTATTCCATGTTACTGAGTCCTTATCTTTTATATATTCTCTTCTGATGGGTGAAGCTGTTTTGTATCTCTGATTCCCAAGGCCACACTTTTCTATGCTTTTTTGAAGTAGATGAAGTAACCAAGGTGACACCAGGTTTGACTTGGTGGGTGGGAATGGCTTATTATTTAAGGGCATGTGCATTAATTTTCACTTTTCTAGCATGCAACCCAGTACTGTGAGCATTTTCCTGGCACTCTGCTCAGTTAGCTTTAGTTCTAGAAAATATTGATCTTGTTTATTTTAGTTTAATATGCTTGTCTGTAATGTGCAAACCTCACTGTTTTCCCCCTCATTGTTACCATACTGAGCAATTAAAATCCCAGTTGCTCCCACAAGGAAGTTGTACAATTTACCTCTATGCTTGTTATGAGATCTGAGCATTTATACCTGTTGTTTATCCTTACTGTTTTATCAGGAATCTGTCTGGGATAGTACATTCTCTGCTGTTCCATGGGTTTTGGTGTAAGGTTTGTAAAATCAAAGAAAAACCTTCCTGGATATTAAAAATTCTGTCTCCTGTTGACCCTTGCACACATGTTCATATGTCCTCGAAAAAATGCTACATTTTATTTTGGCTATTCCACAATATATCACATTTGTTCCTGATTCTTTATTATTTATTACAGTTTTCATAAATATAGTAGGGAAGTCAGACTTGCTAGACAGTAGGTCATAATGTTCCTCTGATCAGTTGCTGAAGATCAATGTCCCTGAATTCTTGACTGAGCTTTTGTGGTACAAGCCCTGGAAAAGAAGTCTCACTCCACCTGGTCAACATAATTCAGCTTTGAAGTGGTAGAAAATTGGGTAAGGTTTCAAAGGTTCTTGTTTTCTCAATCTTGCTCTCTTGGGTTTAGTACCAAACTTCATGTTGACTTTCATTAAAAGCAGCAGTATTAAGGCTGTCAACTTATTTCACCAAAGGCATTGATGTTAGTACTTGAAAAGTGTTATGGTACAGAGCGACTGATGTGTTCTTTTCTTGGAAAGCCCAAAAATGAAAGTGGTTCTTGGATTAATTTTAAATGAAAGCAATCCTTTTTTGCTGGAATGGTTTTTGAATAAGGGCAGGTAAGCCAGAAAGTTACAATACTGTATGTGCTCACATAATCAGTAGACTTAGAAATACCAGGCATGATAATAGAAGTGGAACATACGAAAATAAATGTGTTGGTTTGGTTTTTTTTTTAAAGTTGAAGAAGCAATTTGCTTTTACTTGTCCTCCCTTTGGCTGTAGATGAGAAGCATTGCTAAAAATGTTTCATTATCTGTGAGCTAGTAAAGCTTTTCTTTCATCAAATAACACTCACTTGATGGCGGAAAAAATATTTCCCTACTTTGAAGAAGATGGCAACATACTGTCATATGGCTTTGGAAAGTGACAGTGCTGACATAATGGCTTTCTGTTTGTGGGACTTGCTTTCTGTAGCAGGAGCATGGTTTAAAACAAATAGTTCTGGGTTTGTATATATAGACAAATTGAGATCTTTGGATGCCAAATGAGAGGCAGCAATTAAGGGTATTAGCCAGAGGTGCTACAAATATGCAGAGTACATTGGTTTGGAGTATTTTTGGAGGCTAGGGGAGTAAAATGATTCTGGCAGGGGTGGGCACAGGCATTGGGGAACAAGGAGTTCTGTAATGTGTAACTTGCAGTATGGCTGTTTATTACACTGGCTATAGCCAAGATGCTTCCAGCAGATGATAGTCAAGCCTTTTTCTTGGCCATCCTTATTTCTTTCTCTCTGTCCTTGTATTCACATATAATCAGAAAGTTTTATTCCAGCTTTGTAATGAGTTCATTAAATTCCTGTTCTGGAGCCTTACACCTGTCAGCACATAACATAAGTTGCTCAATTTAAAAATATTTACTAAGGGGTGTCGAAGTGTAGAAGGATCTAAACCTACCCGACTTGGCTTTCAAAGAAAAGGGAAGAGTGAAAGGGTTATATGTTTTTATTAAAAAAAAAAATCCCACTCAACCAACTGGAAAAAAAAGAAATAAAAAAACCAATATAAATCACTTGAGCTGTTATTGTGATGAAAGAAGCACTTTTGGCAGGTGCTCAATACACAGTACAAAAGATTGGTAATCACTTTGTCTTCCATTCATGTTTTCTACTTGAAAATGTAGAGAAAACAGAGATACGTAAGACAGTCCTGGATCTTCTAACCTATTGTGGAAGGCATCTTTTTTGGATCACCATATTAGTAAGTGAAATCAAACTTGAACAATAACTAAGTATCTTAGAAAAAAACTTCAGAGGAGTTTCTTTGTGTTGTTTTCCACAGTGCTGGAGTTTGTTAATTTGGTGACTTCTTACTAGAACCTGGTAATTACAAACTTATTTTCAAGTAACAGAGTACTGTGACATCTGTACTATGAGAATACTTTGTTCTGGTCACATGAAAGTGCATATAAATGAAAAAATTGTACTAATTTGCCTGGTGTTGTTGATATTTAAGAGAACTGTTAATGTTCTTATTCATTGTTTGTCTAAGGTCTGTGGTTCCACCTAAGTCTTGAAGGTAGTGGTATTTTTCAGAAACCCACTTTGTAATCTCTGTGGCCAAACTGCAGGAGGGATGGAAATTCTAAAATCCTTCTGCAGCCAGGTCTTGACTTTCTGGAGTGGGCGAACAAAGATTTATCATCATATGGGAGTAGTTTGAATAAGCAGGAAAACAAAACAGTCCAATTAGAACAAAAAATGTCACTAACATTTGAGTCAAAAATAAGCAAGTCCCAATATCGTGTTACCTCGCAAGGAATTGCGTTCCTGAGGTATCCTGCCCTGCTTTGCTTTTTAGTCTAGCCAGCTTCCTATGGAGGAACAACCTTCTCTCGTTCCTCTTGGCTGAATCCCTGTTCAAGTCTTTCAGCTGGAAATCCTGGGGTGCTTGAAATTAATGTACTCAACATGGCTAGTGAGAGTACTTAATGACTTTCTGCCTGAAAGCAGCATGGCCTTAGTTTTTGGATCTCATCTATTTAGGCAGGAGAGCACTGCTCAGATCTCTGGAGGGGGCTCGCCCAGCCAGGAGAACAGTTGTGCAGCTGACAGGGGAGATAAGCACATGTGTACGTCAGAATGTGTGTGTGTGTACATATGGATGTGATGTGTATGTTAGCTGCCAGTGCAGGAAGTGAAACACAGAGAGCAGTGTTCTCGGTTTTGGTCTTTCACAGAAGAGATATTTTGGGGGGAAAACGTGTGTAAAATAACTCCATTTTCTAACCTAGTTGGATGAGTTAGCAGGAATGGACTTGCTTAATTATCATGAGCTTGAAAGTATCCCTATCCTGTGTTATTCGGCGTGAAAAAAATTCTGAATTCTCTCATGAAGTTGTGATTATATTAAAATTTCAGCTTTTAATTTAAAGGAGGGGGAGGGGAGTCCTATGGCCTGCTGGTGTTTATTTGTATATAGTAATCATCTTGGACCTTTTCATCAGGGTTATATTTGTTTTCACTGCTAGCTGAAGGGAAATTATTTTAACAGTTGTGTTCAAAGTGCCTGTATAGAAATTGTAGGGAGAATAATTTATGCCTAGAGGGTTTATGCCAGTATTAAATGACAATTCCAACAATTTTCATTTTGTGTGTTGAGATGGGTAAGATGGTTGTGTTGGCTTTTTTCCACTTGAGCTTAAAGGAGGGAGAGACATGTAAAGTAAGAGCAGCTTCTCCACTCCCAGTTAAGAGTGGGTTCAAACCTTTTGCCTCCCATCTCTTGGAGAATCAGCACTTCTCTACTACCCCCTTCTTTGGGATTGTGATGGTAGTCTTTCCTCTGCATTTAATTCAGCTGATGGCACAATGTGTCCTGACAAATGGTGAAGACTGCTATTGGCTGTTGGTTTTGATCTCCTGTGAGGATGAGCCTCCATTTTAGGTACTTTTTTGTTGTTGTTTTCTGTTTTGGTTTGGTTTTTCACCAGCCAATTAACATGGAAGCTGTGTGGGAATTGGAACATCCATACCATGGAAATTTTCATGTTTCCAACTAGTTCTTCTTTGGAAAACTGAGTTCAGGATGTCTGCCAAGAGGACAGCCCCTTCGGGAGCTTGCCTGTGGGTGGGCTGGCTGGTCTTCTGTATCTGTTTTTCATTGAAAGTTTTTTGACAGTATCAGTTGCTGTAGAAATTTGTTTCTACAAATCAGCATTTTTCTATTGAAATAAAAAAAAAAATTCTTTCTGAATTTGCTGTCTTAAGGAAAGAGAAACATAGAAGAGAAACTGAGGAACTTCATGACCTCACTGACAATGCCCTCTAAATGTGATGAATGGTTCAACTGGAGGGCTGTAAGCCCAGCACTGCCTGCAGCTGATTGCTTTTGACTTGCCAAAGTAGATAACTAGAGGAAGTGCCTTCCTAACCCTCCTTTGGCATAGAACAATAAATTGCAGTAGGAGAAAAAGGAGGAAGAGGAGTCAAAAGAGGTGACTGAGTTCCCTTTTGCTCACCCAGATCACCAACTGTTAAGTATAGCATTGGTCTTGGCAAGGTTTCTCATGTGAAAATAAGCCCTTGTTGTCATTTCTTCCCCCTCCCCCCCCATCCTGTATCATGTACCCAAAAAGTCAGTGCAGCTGGGGAGGGGGAATAGCTCTGCCTTTAGGAGGTCTCTGGCTTCAGGTTGGAGGTGTGTTCTGGAGTGTCCAGTCAGGCAGTCCAAAGATGGTGGAAGCTGGTGGTTCAGTCCTGCCTTGTGCTGATCATCCTTGGGGCTGTTAAATTGCTCTTTTCTGCCATCTGCTTATTGAACTGGCATTTGGCTCCACCATCAAAAAGACTGGGCCATCCTGTAATTTGCCAGTCCTAGCAGGAGTGCTGCAGCTCTCTCTCTCTTTTGCTCTCCTACTGGAAGACAGCACAGACAGCAAAAAGCTTTTATTTCTAAGATTGGAAGATAAGTCAAGGAGAAGTGACAATTTTTAAAACTAGTAGGTTGAAAGAAAGCTTTGGATAGTGAAACAAGTGAAATAACAAGACAAGTGCTACATATCACAGGGCTTGATTGCCATTAAATCAGTCAGAAAAATGTTTGTATTTTGAGTTCATCTTTTTATTTTTCAGTTTTGCTCGATGTGTGTTTAAAAACACCCAGCACTGGAAGAGCAGTAACTGGACAAAATCTCTCCCCTTTCTTGTTAAATAAACGTAATTGGCGTGTTTCTTTGACTCCACAGCCTTATAATAAATTACTTGCTTGTGAAGGATCAGATCCAATGTATTCTTCATCAATTAAATGTCCCAAACTGCCCCAAAACGTAATATATTTTCATGCGGTTGCGCTTGGACCAAGTCAAGCAGTGCTGGTACAGCTGTCTTTGGCTGTGTGCAAACCTCCTAATCCACAGGTTATGGCTCTGCCAAGTCTAATGGGACTCGGGCACAGCATGAAAACACAGAGTTCCAGCATATGCCTGGCTGTAAGGAGGGAACCCAGCTCCATAGGTCCTGCCCAGGAAACATTTGGAGCAGATTGCAGCACCCTTTATCACTTTGCTAGTGAGAATCATCAGGAGCTCTCAAGAGCTCATTAATTATATTTTTCTGATCATAGTGTTTCGGCATTTTAAGTACAGCTAATTACAAGCAGATCTTAATCTTAGAGGTTTTTTTTGCTCGTAATTAATTATTTCTTCGTTATCTTTAAACTATTTGACTAAGCACTTTACATCCTGCTCTTGCTTCTTTAGCAGATGTCTTGAGAAAGCAGATGTTTCTGTTTTTGAGAGGAGGTTCATCCTCTTCTAGCTGGAAGAAAGCTCTGTAGTTTAATTGGTAGCATGGAAAATGTAAGAGAAAAAGCACTTTGTTGTTTTGGTGCAAAGCTAGAAATCTAACACTAATACTATGACTGGAATATATATAAAAATATATAAATACACACATAAAATACATATTCCAGTAATATATACTTGGTTTTATATATGCAGATATAAAATATATATGGTAAAATAAAAATGTATACCTTGAGGTTTTTCACCTGCTCTGAGTTCTTAAATATTTTGACTAGAGTTTTAAAAAGATACATAGACATTTGTTAAGGTAGTCTCACTGTAGCTGGTGGCAGGCTTGAGAGTCTGGAAACATTCTGAATTTAGGAATGTTTGCAATCTTCAGGTGTTGTTTAGGCAGTGTTAGACCACGTGCCTGGTGAATGGTATTAGTCTTGATATTGAAGGTGAAAGAGTTAACTTTTTAAGATTTTCTTAAAAAGCATTGCCTACAAATGATTTCTGATCTCATTATTTAAAACTGCTTTTACTGATAAATTAGCTTCTGTTGCCAAAAGCTAACTTAGGTTAGTCTTTAATAGATATTTGGAGATAATCCTTGTTAATTAGGATTTATTAGCCTTTAGCCAGACTTCAGTGCTTGATTAACCTAAGGTAATTAAACTCTTTCAAATCTGTCTGACTAATCAAGAGGAGCAGCCCTATCTAAAGCCGCAGTTCTTCATAAGTAGAATCAATGGGAATTTAGTCTGACTGTGAAGTTCTGGATTGAATCCAATCAACTGAAATTAATTTAGTGGATTTTGCATGTTTGGATAGCAAAGCCATCAGGTGTGATATGTTCTGTTTCCATTTGCCCTGTTTTGTGAGGCTGTACCAATGCTATGGATTAGTCCAGTTACTGACCTGCCACACAATGGGAACATTTCTATTAAACCATCCTATGGCAATAAGGAATAAAGATTATCCAGAGCTGAAAACCAAGCAGCAGTTGAGTACAGCACATGGGGCTGCAGTGAATCAGAATGATGGCTATTCCCTTGTATTCCTCAATGAAAAATCTCTTAGGCTGCTGTTGCCTTGTCTCAAACACTGGATGAAATGTACCCAAACCCTGACAGCACTCCCTTCTGGTGTACGTGTTGCATAGACATTTTACAAGTCTTAGCTGTGATTCAGGTTCTCGGTGCTGCCAGCTACGCATAGTGATTCCTCCTTTGACCCCAAACTCAGTAGGAGTATGGTGTTTAAATACCTTAGTAGCTTTTGAGTTTGTCTCTGGAATTTTAGAGCAGTTTTGATAATGTTACCCCACAGTTTGCTATTTTAGTGGGATGTCTCAAGAGACAAACTGTTTAATTCTTGGGCTCATGTAGAATCTGCAAGAAGTTCTTTTGCCCTACATATCACAGGGCTTGTCACTAGCAATGGCCTCTCCTCTAGAAAAGAGTTTGTGTCTTTTCCATGTCTGGTATCCAGCAGAAAATGCACTGCTGTTCAACTCTCGTTTTCTCTGTTCCCTTCTCCTTTGCAGACCTTTCAGATTGATTAAAGACTTCTCAGTTGCGCATGTTTCTCATACCATACTCGGCTGTGCAAATAGTATCAGAGGAGAATTTAGTCAGTGGTACAATGGAACTGGATACTCCAGTCTCGTGCATTGTTTTGGTTTTGCCTGTTCCACTGTGAAATGTTTTCCAGGCTTTTGATTTAAAAAAAATACATGGGGAGAGACAAAGCAGGGATTTGGTATTTAGAAAGTCTCATATGATTAAGTTGTGATTATAGAGTATTAAGAAATTAATAATTTTAAGAATTTGCTTTGCTACTCTCTGAAAGCCAGGTCCCGACATAGGGTTTTCCATCACCTGGGACAGCAGTCCCTCCTCCTCAGGTCCTCTTTAAAATGGGAAGGTGTGTGTCTGCAGTCCTGTCAGATGAGGCTGTTGATACCATGTGTGACCCTGGGTCCTTGGCTGGGTTGGGACTGATGCTGATGAGACACACAGCTCTCAAAATGCTCTGGGAAGTGTCTGTCTAAAAGGTTAGAGAGAAGAACGGCTGCCAGCACAGAGGGAGAGAGTGCTCCTCAGAAGGGATGTGTACACACAGATGTTTGGCTCTCACTGAAAGTTCAGCTTGATTTAGTATTAATGTGTGGTGTTAATAAACTGGAGCAGAGTTGTAACTGATGTGTTGGCCAACTGGTGGCTTAATATGATCCTAATTAGCAAGGTCCATCATCAGATGAACGTGGCTAGATTTACTCTGATGTATCAGTTCTATCGACTAAGACCAAGGAGATCTTTTCCTGACACTGCAGATGTGCAAAACTTCTCTGAGCTTAAATTGTTTTATGTGGGTCTGTGCTGGTTGGTGCTCTCCTTAAACACAGTGGAAAAATACATGGCATGCTTTTATGAGTATCATGTGTCTGTTTTCACTATGACCCTTCTCTAAAGCAATTTGAGAAGATTCCTCTGTCTTTCCAGACTTTCAGCTGGAAATGCTACCAGGTCATTTTATTTGTTGCTGTTATAATTATCTAAAAACGAATGAAGAGGAATGAAGGAGTTGTGAAGAATGTACTGGTATCAGAAATTGTGGCTTGCATTTGCAAGTAATTTAGGTAAATCTTAAAAAGTTAAAAGGAGGATAATTTTCAAGTCTTGATTCTTAAAGACTGACTAATTAAAAAAAATTAAATCTTGTTCTTTGCTGTACATTGTGGCTAAAGGTGTTTGACTGCATAAAATAACACTTGTCCCCTAATTGTATCGAGTCCTATTGCTTATGTTTATTCCTTATGTGCTACAGAAATGCTTCTGTTTTGAGTTGCAAACTAAATTGAGAGGGGGTTTTTTTTCTGTTAGGCAATGTACTTCTTTGTAAGTAATAGTTTTAAATCAATTAAATATTTTCACTAGGTTTTTATAGATTAAGTTGTGTTCCTTTATTGGTGCTTAAGCCTGGTATTTCATTACTGTCTTCTCAGAGCCCAAGGGAACATAATTGTTGTGTGTGTTTTTTTTTTTTTTTTTTTTTTTTTTTTTTTTTTTTTTTTTTTTTTTTTTTTTTTTAACTTAGGCAACCATTTGGGAAGGCAGGAGACTGGACTATGGGAAAAGCAAACCCTGTATTTACTCAGCATTGCAGGTTGTTATTCCTCACAGGTTGAACAGTGTGGCTAATACTGTATTCATTGACTGAAAGAATTGAGAGATATTGGAATACCCTCATGTATGTGCCTTTGTGTGGTAACTTTGGACACCACACAGAAGAAGAGTGGCAGAGAGTTGTGTTCACCTGAAAGCTGGGTTCTGTGATACATGAAATCAAACTAATAAAGTTGAAGGCAAAGGTTAATGTTTTGGGAGTCCTGTTCTTCACAGACAATCAGCCTTCAGCTGGTATTTATGTTTTGTGCCTAAGGACTTGTATCTGGTTAAATGGAATCCAGTCTTGATGTGAAGCCCATCCATGGAGTCATCTGCTGTCTCCCTTGATAGTTTATTCCAGTAATTAATAGATACTTGCTGCCTGCCTTTTCTTTGTGTTAATCGTGCTAGTTGATATTTGTGGCTTCAACAGAGACACTTTGAAGGACTGAATGTTCCCATGAAATGAAAGGGGACCCTTCCAAATCCAGGCACCACATATCTGAGTAGAGCATTGCTGTTGATCATCCGGAGCCTGTTGTGTGCTCTTGCTCTCACATTCTTCATGAATAACAGTCTGAATAATAGATGGTTAGAAGTCCCAAAGTAATATTAATGTCACAGAGGTGCTAGAAACACTGAATGACATACAGTGACTCAAAGCTTGAAATGTCTTGTATTTTAAAATGTGATTTTCCTGGGGTAAAAAAAACAACAAAGAATCGGTTCTGAAGGCAACAGGTTACAGTTATGGTTAAAGTTCATGGGTTTTAATATTTTTTAGATTTTTCAGTGTATTTCTTCAGAAAAAAAGCCCTAATCTCAAGATTCTGGCATATGGGATGGAAATAAAGAAACATTATGCTTATACTGAAATCAAGTCCATAAGTCTTCTTCCAGAGAGAGGCAGAACATTAATTTATTTTTGAGGAAATCAACAATTCACCAAACTATATTTCATTAAATTAGAAAATCCATTCTTTGAGTTCTTGTTGCAGTTTGATATTGCAGCACAAACCAGTCAGAGGTAATATCTCCTGTTTCAGTTGCTTTCAGAAATGTTTCTTGCTTTTTATCAGAATACCTAAGGAAATTACTTTAAACTAACACAACCTTATTCATTTGTTTCAGTCACTGAAGTCATAGTTTTATTTCTGTGGATGATAACCTTTAATGAAGTAGGGGGAAACACTATTCATTATCACCTTAGAAAACAATCAGTTTTCATCTTATTGTATTCAGAGCAGTTCTTGTTATGGTATTAATACTGCTTGCTGCAACTAGCACTACACAGTGCAGAGGTTATACCTCTGAGCTGGACTACAGAGACTTTTTTTCTTCTTTGTTTATGTTTTGGGGTGTGTTGGTGGTTGGGTTTTTTGTTATTTTTTTATTCTTGGCTTTTTTCACAATAACTCTTGAGACCAACAGAGTTTCTTAAGGAAATAAGTAGAGAAAAGGAGCCACAGTACTTGGCTTGAGCCAACTTATTCAAGTCTGCATTCATTATGTTCAGGCATGTAATAGTATCTTTTACATAGGGTATAAATAAATTAATAAATCAAAGTTATGTTTTAGAAAAGCTTTTTAAAAATGAGGTTATCTTTCAGGTTTTTTTTAAATATAGTATTTTATTAGCAGCAAACAGATTGCTTTCCTTCTATGAAATTTTGGTGAAATTCCAGTGAAACTGTTCTAATTGCATTCGCCTACCATGTAATTAACAGCAGTTCTCATAAAAGGTCAGGCCTTAAAATAGCATGAAAGAGAACTATCTGAAGGTACTGGTCAACATGTGACTGAAGTATGTAGTTGTAGGCTGAGGAGAAAGGAATTTCAGTAAAACTGCATTTCTGATTGAGGGTTTTTATTTGTGTGTAAGATGTTGCAGTGTTTACCCAGAATGTCATGAAATGTAGCCCAAAAGGTACATGTTGAGTGTTTGCATTGCTGTGCGTGGGAAATTACTCTTTTGGCTGCCTGTTATTGCTCAGGCCTCATGACCTAATACAAGTGAATGCTCCTCTTTCTAGTACTTGTTATGTAAAAATGTAGTTAAAAAAAAAATAAAAATCAGGCCCTAACTAAAAAAGAAAAGAACAAGGCAAAAATTTAATAAATACAACTTGGCCTGGAATTAGTTTGATTAGCAAGCTCCTTTGTCTGTTGTGACAGATGCTCAGGGAAAAGAAATTTATCAGGAGCTTGTTTTCCTCTAACCTAAACCAGTATTATACGACTAAGATAAGATTTATCTCTACTCACTGCTTGATTTCCCACTTAATGCTATTTAAAGATTTTTGAGGATTTATGAAGATTTAGGGAAAAAAAATCCCACAACAAAAATACCATCTCAAAACCCCAAAGCCTGACCCAGACATTCTATTATTGCCCTGGCAGATGTAATGCAGTGTAGCTGCTCCACTAACCCCTGAGACAGCCTTGGAGGATCCGGGGCCTCAGTCTGAGCAGCTTTAGCTGTGGTGCTGATGTGGTGTCCTTTCTCATAAGGTTCTGCTCAGCCTGTTTGCTTTTATTGAAACAAAATGAGCAGAGGGCTCAGCCACAAACAATTAATGTAGAATTAATGCATGATCCTATTATAGCATGCTTAACCTTTACTAGATCTCTTAATTTAGTTTAAATCAATCTTAAACTGTATTTAGATCAAAATAATTCCTATTTGAGAGGGATAATCAGGAAGAATGTCTTGGGTAGGATAAGCAGCTTCTAATGGTTTCACTGATGTAATCAAGGGCTTTCATCATCAGGAACTATACACTAGTGTGTTTTCTTGCTGTGACTGCTGTCTAAGTACTTCTGCAATGGTTTTCCTGCCGTTCTTTGAGTTGACTGATATATGCACAGCATTTCAACATCATCTGAGATGTGTACTTTCAGGGTGTGATTCTGGTCTGGACCTCATGGAGACATTAAAGGCCTCTGAATTGGAATGCATCCATTTATGTGTCTATCCCTGAGCACTGTAATAGAGTTCTGGTCACTGTTAAACATCTGCATTGCACAAGTAGAAGATGCAAGAAATTATTTGGAGCCATGGTCTGTGAGTATATCTCACATGTCTTCAACATCTTTGTGCTCTGTGTACTTGAGACAATGCCCTTACAAACAAGATTGTCACACAGTTGAGTATTCCTAACTTTGTAACTGGTGCTACTTATCTAGTGGGATATAAAGAAAGATTAAAAATACAGGTGTAGGAGAAGTCTATAAATTAACCAGATGAATCACTAGAAAGTGGTTTGAGCAAACTCAACCAGCTAAAAATAGTTACTTCTGTTGCCTTTACTGAAAGCCGCTTACATGGCTTTAAGACATGGATATATGTGCTGCAGGCTATGGAGTCATGAATGTGTGAGGATGGGAATAGACAGGGTGATTTTGTATGAGCAAAGAAATCATCCAGTCTTCAAGACAGTCATTCCCCGAGCTGTGTGTGTGTATCTCTGTAGGACTCACTTCTCCCAATTAGCTATGTAGGGTCCTGGATCCTGCAGCACAAAGCTTGTTCACGTGGTCCAAGTTGTGTTGCTGAGTGTGTTCTGGACAAGATAGCAAGCCAATAAAAGGAAAAGTGATCTCTTCAGATAGGCCAAGTGTTTCTTTGACAGGTGATCATCAGAAGGAGGGATACTTACTGATAGAGTCCAAAATGTCTGGATTTCAGAATGAACAGAAAAAAATTGAGCAGATAGTCTCTAGCAACGGAGGGTGTTGCAGAAAGGTTAGTCCTGCCCCACTGCAATTTCATATAGCTGTAGCTAATTATCTAATAGTCAGTGACTTTGCTGTCTTGCTGTAGAGAGCCAAAGGCACAAATGGGGAGAGCTTTGTTGTAGGTTCTGTAGGTTTGGGATGCTTCTGTAACTTTGACTTGTGTAGCAGCCATGTGGGCAGACTGGGGAAGATCATACTGATAATGGTTTTTTTCAAGTGACATTACAGTTCCCTTTCTGTGTACTTTTATATGTTTCCCGTGACAACATAACTGTCTCCTGTCACTGTCCATTAAAACTGGACAAATAGCAATGGTTCCGCTGTGTTTTCTCAGTTGCCCTCAGATGTAAACATCCTTAGAAAACATGTGTCTTTGGATGAAAAAATATGTTCTAAATAAACAGACTGCTTAGAAGGGAGAAGCAGGCTTCTTATACTGACTGCCATTTAGGTCTTACCAGTTCAGTTCATCCACTTCACAGTGTTTACCCTCACATGTACATGATGCAATACATCACAGGCCTGTCTCTTACTCCACCCAGCTGAACATAAACCAGGCATTTTTGAGATCAAAGTAATAAAAATTGCAAAAGGCAGTTATTTGAGTAATTGTGGCAATCTGCCTTTCAGGGCAGGTTCATTCCCAAATGTAGATTAACTATGGGATTTTTTTTTTAAGTGATATTTTGGAATGAACAAGTCTGACCATTCCAGTTTTAACAGGGGATTGATGTATACAGTAGAAAAAATTTCTGACTGAATATTGAATATTACCTGTTCTGAGATGTCTGCTGTGTCTGCTCTTCTTACCTAACTTCATCTGCAGCTTTCTGTCCCCAGGAGTTAAGAACAAAAGGCACTGGGCCAGATGATTTCCCATCTTTCTGTAAGTTCCTTCTTTTTCTTGTCTGTCTTCATTTTCCCTGTCCGAGGAGTTCTCACAATATGCATTTTTGTGATGCCTTCTGGGATCTGTGGGGCACTTCTGAATAATTTTGTGTCTCTGCAAGCAGACAATGAATATATCAGAGTGCATTGCAAAAATGTAAACATTCAACCCTTTTATTCCTTTTTCTCAGTGACGTCTTGAATTCTAGGAATGCGTCTCACTACTGACAAGGCTAACTGGGTGAAGGTATAAGACCAATCTGCAAAGCCTCTGGGGCTACTAAGAGGTCATAGAGCAGCAGTTGTCTGTCCCCAGACACCAGTCTAAATTAGAAGGGAGCAAAGCCTACTTATAAGAAAGAAGGTGGAGAAGTGAGCACATTGCAGGTAGAAGGAAGGGAGGACAAACCCACAGATGTCCCAGCCTGAATCTCTTGAGATCAACTTCACCAGTATTTTGAACACCAACTTTTCTAGGGCTTTTCCTGTGGCCTTTTTTTGAAGTTGAAATTTAATGTAGATGCAAGTGAGCGATGTTCAAACTGCATGAGGACATAACTATAGAGTCAGAGTAAGTGAAATGTACATGTAGTAGCTGTAACTCTTCACAGTTATTTCCAGGCTTTCATTTTGGGTAATATTTAAAGTGGATTACTGTAGAAAGAATAATGACGTGTGTTCTGTAGGGTGCTTCAGTAGGCTTTTTTCCTTGTCTATGTCTTGATTTGTATCTCCACATACAACTCCCCGCTGTGGAAGTGTCATGGAATGAAGGAGGATTAATTAATATCGTTAGTAGAGAAGAATAATTATGTTTTATTGAGTTTACCCTCAATATGTTGCTAAGTCATTTCACAGGTTACTCCAATGGGAACTAAAGCTGATGGCCATGTCACAGCAATTAATAATCTTGAAATACCCCTATGTGGTAGGGCCCATGACTAACAGCCTTTGAAACAGTACTGAAAATGAATTATGAGAAGATCAAAGAAATTCGGAACATCAAATTGCTAATCTTACTGAAAATTACATTTTACCCGTGGATTGGTAGCATGATGGTTCTCTTCATCTGCAGATCATTTTGCTCAGATACAGCTTCATGAAGTCTGTCTACTGTGCAGTGACCTGCATCTCATAAACTGAGTTAGTTTCACCCTATTTTATAATGAAGAGAGGCTTCTGGCACTGGTTCCAGTGTTTGCTGTGACAGTGTTGACAAAGAGAATAGATGATGCTGGTAACCATCACTTCCTGGTGTGGCTAAAGGAGGCAGCTGTGGTGTGAAAGGGTAAATGGGACAATTCCAACACCAAGTATGCAAAAGAAAAGGCATGCAAGAATTCTGAATTGCATTAGACTGAAAATAAAACTCTCACGCTTTTCTTTTCCTTGGATATACATGTTTGGTTGTATCTACTGGCCTGGCAGCCACTATGGGACCTGGGGTTGTGCTGGTCATGCCTCAGCTTTTCAGGGAGAAAACGGAAGGTTGCATGTACCATTCTCCACCTTTCCTGTTTCTACTTGTTCATATCTTGCTTTTTCTTTTTGGAAAGGGAGGGAGTTTTATGGCACTTAAGTCAGGTCTCAACCCTTGCCTTGGAGCCCTGGAGTCAGACTTGGCAGAACTTGTGAAACAAGTGCTTGGCTTAGAGCCGTGTTAGCTCTTTAGGTGGTGATCTGTAGCCCCAGCAGACGTATCACAGGTTGCATGTGGTGTTGCGTTGCTACTGTTGCATTCTGTTGTTGCTTTCAGCTCACACTATTCTGTAGCTGTTGCTCCCACCATATAATCTTGTTAAACAAGGCACATGTGAACATTCAGGCTGTTGCCCATGTCTCTCTTCCAAACATCTGATCATCTCTTTTGCAGAAATGTAAAGATAAGCAGCAGTTCTTTAAGAAATTAAAGAAACTTGAAACAGTATATTGTGCTTTTCCTTCAATTGTGCACTTTAACTTCCCTGGAATATGCAAGGAAACTGTTATCAACACCAATTTAATCTGAGTTAAAACTGACTAATCTATTGTAGCTTTTCAGTGCATTGTTTAACACACCCATATGTGTGCTTGTGAGACTACCTTTGAAACTCAACCAGAAACTTGTCAGGCTCTTTAATCCATGCAGAATATGTTCACAGAAGGAATATTTCCACAACTCCATTTTAGAGGAATGGATAGATGGATCCTAAAGAAAAAAGAGGCATATTAAGAGAATTTTTGTTGAAAGAGAGAACTGTATAGTATTTTCTAATTCAAAACTTGTATTTCATGGAAGAACAAATGCTGTTGAACCTTTACTCATAAAACAAACAAGAACTTCTCACAGAAACACTTTTCCTTCAGTCTTTTGATAGATATTAGTCAGGGGAGAAGATTAAATGAGACAGGTTATTGTGTACTGTGGGTAAAAGAATTCCTGAGTTTCTTCAGGACTAACACCTACCTTTAAAACAAGCTGCCTATTTCCTGCTTTGTCATATTGTGTTTGTAAGTCATATTTGGTATCATTTTGGTTGTTTCTCTTTTCTGACTTTCTCTTCAGTGAAGACATTTTATGAGCACAAGATAAAAATGTTTATGACTGTATTAAAAGTACTTCTTCACACACTGCAAGGAATACAAGGAATACCAGGAATGTTGTTTTCCTTTCCAGTACACTAATATAAAGTACTTTTTTCGAGCTTACACTTTTCAATGCTTCCCTATTCTATTGGAGTAACTTTCAGTAGTTAAAGCAGGATCTTGAGTCAGTCAAGGTGCAGTGGCAGTGGTTCTGTGCAGTGCAGGATCCACGCGCTCAGCGATGATACCACGAAGTATCTTGTGATGCAGAAAGTGTTTTGGCACATGAGCAGGATGGGCTGAAACATGTATTAAATACTGTTTGGTATCAAACAATAACATCTCCATAGTGTGCTTTGTGGTAACTGCAGACACATTAACATGAACTGAAAAATTATCAAATCACAACCCCCTTGATTCCAATATGTATTTTAAATACTGCTAATGTAGTTCATTATTTTGAGAAAAAATCAAGCAGACTTTTCAACACTCAGCAACAGAGGTTGGATATATTCAAATATTTCTATGTTTAGAGGCCTCTGTGGCCACAAAGAAAAATATGCTAATTTCAAACAGATCTGTGCATTCTCGGCAGTAGTAGCTAGGCATATACAGAGCTTTTCTCCTCCCAAGAGATATTCTAGCTGTGAATGACTCTTGGAAAACCATATTAATTTGTTGCCACAACCGGATGAACTATAAAATGAGTATAGATAGTACTGTGTTACATTTTCTTGCTTCTGCAGCAGCCAGTTTGCATTTTTCTTCCTAATTTCCTACAAAGAAAATAGCTTTCAGTGCTTTGGTTTTAGAAGCTGTGGTAGAATTGCTTTTATGATCTCTTACATTTTCTTGCTGCCATACATCTGGCAGTCAGGCGTGAGCTGCTAAGGACTCTGTGGACTTCACTAAAGCCTTTGGCACTTTCAACTACCCCTAGGATAGTTATAATTCACCTTTCTGTTCCTCATAAAGTATTTTCTTAATTTGTTTTTTTCTCCTCTGGAAAACAGAACCACTTATTTTATAAATGGACATTTGTCGTCTTTGTGAAATATTGTTGTTTCAATTACTCTAATGGTCAAGTGTTTGTCACAATTGTACTGTAAGAATGTAAAAGCTTCACACTTCATACCAGCATGGAGGTGTGAGCAGTTGTTGTGATTGATCCACCCCTGAGACAAACAATCTATATTATGGCTTCTGTTTCAAATCTAATTGTAAGTAAATTTCAGTTGAGTTTTCATTTGATTCCAGTAAAACTCTCAGTTCAGGTTGAAAGAGGGGTTTCAAGGGAGCTCTGGATCAGACTCCACTCGGAGACTTCTCCACCTTTCCTGAAGGAGCTGGCTTGCTGCTCTCCTTTAGGGACCTGCCTTGGCCACAATGCTTGTCATGCCTTTGCAGTGATGCCCATATAGTGAGCGTTTGTTGTTTACGTTAATGAACCGTTTCAGAAATAATTTTCCCCTGCCTTGTACTCTGGCACTGAGTTAGAAGCACCTGGTGTAATATCCTATGTCAGCACCGAAAGTCTCAAATGTGAAGTCTCATCCCTGATTTTTATTTCAGGTGTGCAACTTAGTGTGGTCATTGTGGGCAACACAATGGGAGAAGGTTTGTCTTTTCTTTCTTTTCTTTTGACTTGTCCTGTGTTATGACCAGATTGCCTCAGGATGAGCTATATACTGAAAACAAGATTTAATTAACATTGGTTAATATTCTCCTGCAAAAGCTTATTTTTGTGATTGGCCTTTCCTTTTACTTTTGTTGGTATCAGGTGAACTTGGAGGGAAAGACTCTTGTACTAAGTGACAGAGTGGTCACCCTCAGTGGTCACTAGGAGCTTGATGTCTGGCAGACTGGGAATACTCCCAGTTGCATCTCTGCTATTACAACTGCCCCAGCTGTGGCCTTTGTGATGAGCAGCTGGGAAGCTTTAAACCACAGTCAGAGCCACAGCCTGTGTTTCAGAACTCCCTTGTGATAAAAGGAGCTGGGATTGGTGTGTGGGACCTGTGGCTGAGCAGCCAGGCTGGGCCCTCTCACAGCAGGGGACAAAAGAGCAGGGAGCCCAGGGGGCCCCCACTCCCTCCCCCTGGCATGGGCTGAGGGATAGCTTGCTTTCCTTCTACAACTTTGAGAATGTGTATTTTTTTTTGTTGTTCTTGGCCATACTAAGAGATTGCAAAAGTACCACACACCAGTGTAATTCTTTTGCCTCTGTAGTGAAATTAGAGTTTGCCATTTGTGTCTTGGTCTTGGGAGGGGAAGTGTAGGAAATTCAGCAGTCCTGATCACGTTATGGGTTAGCTCAACAGAAGGCAGAGGCTTTGCTGTAGCCAGGCTGCCTCGCTGTCTGTTCTGTGGCAGGGAATATTTCTCTTACTCCTCTTGCTCATAGCCTTTGACCTGTGAGGTTTCTTTTAATTCACTCTAAAGAGAATGGATGGTGGTGAAGACGAAGAAAATTTATCTGTGTTTCTTAATTTTTTTTTTTTTTCATAACCATGCAAAATTTTGATGACTTTTCAAATCTTGTAACTTCTTAGGGGAAAATCTGTGGGTTCAGTGTAGGCTTACATGGGACTTTAAAACCATTCATTTGAACCCTTGAAGTCTGAGAATTGACATCAAAGTTTGGCAGAAAGGCATTTTCTTAAGACTAAAGATTTGGTTTGGTTCTTTTTTTCTTTTTTTTTTTTTGAGGACATTGTTATAACTTTTATAGGTTAGGTTCATCTTTTCTCAAAGCACTGCTGAGTAGATGGCAGTGGCTGCAAAGCTGTATTCCAGAGAGAGGAGTCTCGAGGGATCCACTTGTAGCATCCCTCCTTCTTGCATCAGCTTTGAGTTTTCTCCAGAATATGTGTCACAACCTCTCTCCCAAAAGCATGCTAAGGTTACTTGTAAAGTGACAGTGGGATTAGTGGAGCCTGGGATAGTTGTCAAGAGGTTCTTGGCAGGGAAAACCTTATTTAATGGAAATTAACTTTTTCCACTTTGTAGGTGCTGTTAGGCAAGCAATGGAATGTATATCCCTCATACATTGTTTTACTTACATTTTACAGAATAGTGTCATTCCATTTGAGAAAGTAATCTAAAACCAGCCTGGATTTTGGCTTTTTCATTATTGCTGTGTTAGGAAGTGATGCTCTGACAATTTCTTTTGTTATTATTATCATCATCACCATCATTGTTATCATAATTTCATTGTTATTATTACTTTTATTTTAGGGTCATTGATCTGAAAACCTAACTAATCAATCAAGGAAAAACAACAAAACCCCCACATATACAACATCCCCNTGCTAAAATGAAAAAGTCCGGCATTTGTGTGACAAGTTCACATACGTAACTTGGAAAGCCTTTTACTCAGGAAGCTGCTGCACCTAACTTTGCCTTGCTCTCAGTGGTTAAATTCCACAAAAGTGGAATAGTTTTTGTAATTGGCTGCAAAGTTTTGGCTCAGGCTCCAGACTTATTAAGCTCAGAAAATACTCTGAAGTTTGGTTTGAACACCTTCATTTTCTTATGAAGCCAGTGCCTGCTATGCTGGATTTTATTTCTTGTCTGTGGCACATCCCATTTTCCATTGCATGGTATTTTTCTTCTTTTGCACAAAAGTGTGAACCTGTCTCTAGATGACTCATTGAACTCTTTGTCATGGTTTGTATTTGTAATGATTTCTGTGTGTGTGAAATTCAGTCAAGGCTTCAGGCTTCCCCATGTTCTGTCAGAGAGTTTATGCTTTCCATTGAGACAAATCCTTCCTGGCCATAAAAATTAAAAGCTTGTGAATACAAAGAAAGCAAATTCTTGTGTCTCTTTCTGAAAGAGGGAGAATATGATTCTGTAAAGCATTTGTATGTGCTGGAAAACTTCTTTACAATCTTAAAGTTATGACTGTCTAAACAGATTTTTTTCTTACTGTTGCTTATATATTTTTTTAATAATGTGTTTAAATGACTCATCAATGCCTTTTAAAACAGATTTACACTGCTCAGTGCAATAACTGTACCATGATTAGTCTTCTATTAAAAGTCTCTGACCTGTTTTCAGGCATGAAATGTACAGATCCTTGAGCAAATACTGTAGGGGTTACCTGGAACTTGTGTGTGCTCAGCACTTCTCTGATGGTTCAGGAGGCCTCTTGTTTATAAGTTATGAAAGTTTGATACCAGGTATCTTTCACACCATATACTCTTAAAGGTCACAAATGTTCCTCTTTCTGGGAAGTTGAGTCCTGACTCTTCAAAGCAGAAGCTGAGGGTCAAGAACATTACTGAGAGATTTGATTGTTAACAAGATTAATGGCTGCCATTTCTGCTTGAAGGTCCTGCTTGATGGAAGGAATAGGCAGATGGGGAACTTCCCCCCTGAAAGGACTGGTTTATGTAGTTTGAAGTTTTCCTGGAAGCAAGACTGAATACTCCTTGTATCTTTTGTCAGGGTGACTCATAGAACTATCCTTGCTAGTTTATCTCTTGCATTTTTTCCTCCTGAAAGTTTGATTACTTCATCAGAAATATAAATGCAATATAAAAGTAGATCTCACTGTGACTAAAAGGGAATTATTTTTCCATTTTGTGGGAAAAATTGAGCCATGGAAATGCACATGGATCTTCTGTTTCAAATGAACAGTAATAAGAGTAATAATATAATTATTTTTCCTGACAACCTTTCTGTGTGTGTTTTTTCCTTCTATTCTTGAAATATTTTAGATCATTAGGCTTCCAAATGTAAGTATTATTTGAATATGAATTTTGATCTATTTTCCGGTTTACTTATTATTTCCATTCATCAACAGGCTTGAGGAATAGATGGGAATATATAGGAATGGTCAGCTCTAAGACACTGTGAGGAGAGAAAAAAATTATCACCCTATATTTTCAAACTCAAGAGATTTTGTTTTTTAGATCTTTAATAACTGCTTTTGGCATAGAGTACAATCTTGCCTCATTCATAAGCTGCTATGGCTCTGAAAGATTCGATGCTTTTGATTAGAACACATAATCTCATATTATTTTACCTCTCTGAATTTCCAAAGACATGTGGCTGTTGGAAGTGGCAGTGATAGTGGCTTAAATGTGCTTTAAATGTGTGTGATTTCCATCCTGAAGTGCAGCACAAAACAAAAGAGCACTGAAACCTTAATCAGTGACATTTTCCCCTGTGACAACAGCTGTGTTCCTTCAACTCGTCTCCTTCCGTAGGAATCCCAGTAGGATGCCAGGATGCCCTGCCGGTTGTGCAGAAACCGCAGACACATTGTCTGGTGCATTAAGAGGCAACCAATGTGTCACTGGCTGCAGTTTCCAACTGCTGATTGGCATTTGGAAATAGCTGTTTTTGAAGTTGTAATGAAATTGATTCAGTAGTGGTTTATTTTCTAAGTATATGAGAGAACCTGTGTGTCTATTACTGTGTTTATAGAGAAAGTCTTGTTGTGTATATAATTTTTTTTTTTGAGTGTTTGTATCTTACTGTGACATTTACCTTATTTTTACGTGTGGGAACAAAGTGATGTATCATTACTTTACAATTCTCTTTCCGTGTTCAAGGGCATAGTATGGTCTTAGAAGAAGACTTAAAAAACCAACCCACGAAACTCCCCAACAACTCTAAAGTGCATTTTATTTGTGTTCCAGAAAAGTAAAGCTGGTCTGAGCTTGAGTTCTAGCTTGAATGCCATTTTGTGCCAATGGCTGTGATAACTATATTGGTTTTGGCAAGCTGGCTTATCATAATTCTCTCTCCAGAAAGGTGCAACTAGCAATCACCTTTCATATGTTCTGTATAACAAAATCTAATTTTCAAATGACCTGACTGTGTATGGAGAGTGTGTATTAGCCAGCTTCAACCTCTATGGTGAGGGTGGCTTATAAGGCATGAAAGCACAGGAGACTTGTGTATTGTTTCAGGGCTCCTACACTCAGTTTATAAATTTCCTTTTCCACAAAACCACTCAAGGTGGTTTCAGTGTGGTCTCAGGATGATACTCTGGTAGAAGTTTGGATGTGTCTAAAGATCATTGGGTTGAGCTTTGCTGAACTTGAACCTATCACGAAAGATGAACAGAATTCAGGATGTGCCGTTCATGGAAGCTTTGAAACATTCCTACAGAGGGAAGATTGTTAATTTTGGGTCAGCCATGTGAGTCAGCCAATTGGGGAATGCAATAGCTGCATCTTGTGGTGATTGTTTTTCCATGATGCTTCTGGTTACTCCTTCTTCCCTCAGGGAAACACTTAAAGCCTGGAATACACAATTAATCAGTGTTTCTCTCTTGCTGTTTCTTAAAACCATCTACATCTGCCTTTCTCTCTTTGCAGAGATGTTCTTCATATGCAGATCAGAAGTTTGCTAGCTGTGACACTTCCCTCTGGTTGAAGCTATTAATATTCTCTGTTTTGGTCTGTTCAGTGGTTCTATATACTATAGTAACTCAGCCTAGCCTTTTCCTTACTTGAGTATCCTCTTGTTCCTGCCTTCAAATCTTGGCTGAGTTTCCTTGTTATTGTACAAAGTGCAGTTTTGTATTTATTTTGTTTACATTGTTTTATCTGGAGGAACTCTGGCATGCAGAGAACTCCTATTCATGTCATCACACTGACATCTAACCCTTAATGCAACAGCACCACAGTATTGTTGAGAAATGGTTTTGCTTCTGAAGGCAGAGGGTAAGGGAGAAGCAGAGATCTGTATAGAAGAATGAAAAAATGTATGTGGAGACAAATACAGAATGAAATTAAAACCACATTAGAGTGTGAGAAATACAACAGCAGGTCACTGACAAGGGAACACTGATCTGGACATGCAGGTAATTGAAGACAGACAAGAGGATGGTTTTAAGCACAGTTTTATTAAGTTAATAGACCAGGCACATTTCCGATAGGTCCAGCATGGTGATACAGCATTCTTACCATATAGCTCAGAACTCAAGATCACCCTTCTTTGCCTTAGCCACAGGATTTAGCTTGTAATTTGAGCAAAAGCTGGAATGTAAAGGCTATGGCATAAAATAGCACAAAATCTAATTTTGTTGCTTGACCAAAGTTATACTGAAGTTATACTTTAAACTGCAGACACTGGAAAGTACAGGTAGTGGAAAGGCAGAGTAACAGATGGGGAAATCTCAGGTAATGGTATTTTTATTTCAGCTCTATATAGATGTGCTTGAAGCAAAATCTGATATAGCTAAAAATTAGAAGATTGTGTGACTGAGTAATCAATTAAGTTATGCTTAAGTAGTGGCAGGCTACTAGGGCAAAATATTTGTGAATAGTTGATTACAAATGTGACTCACGGATTCCAGTGCTTTATTAACAGTCTAAAAAGGCTAACTATGAGAGAAATCAGGATCTCTTGTAGACAGTGTTCTCTGAAGTCTGATTTTTGCCATCGCAGAGGTTCTTGAACTTCATATTTGTTCATTAGGGAAGCAGTTGATAAAATATAAGGCCTGGAGATTCATGTGTAGTCTTAAAAAATAGTGTACGCTGGCTCTTCAGAACCAGAACTCACCATTTGGAGGGTTTATTAAAATATGAAAGATAGATCTGCAAGCTCAGTCTTTAGGGGTCCTTGCACATGTACATGATGAAAGTTAGAGCGAAACCCAAGCTTTCCAAACCTTTAACTGTTGCTCCTTCTGTAGACTCAAAGTCTCCCAAGAAAATACTCTATCTCCTTTTCAGAGAAAATTATGTAGTTTTTGTTTTGGTTATGTTTTTAATCATACTGGATGATGGTAGAATAGAAAAAATCAGATTATTAAGAATAGATGAATTTAGATTAGTGGCATGAATAATTCTTAAACTACCAAGTACCGTATTTTGAAGTTCCTGCATCAGTGAACCTCCCTGCTAGTCATGAACTGATGACAAGTTTGTGATTGTTTTGTTAATTATTTTTTTTGTTATTGGACTGTCCCAATGGAAGAAGTTGTTCTTGATACCTAAAGTAGGAGTTGGTTTAGTATAAGTGGTGTTAAAAAGTTGTGTTGTTTCTGATGAAGGAAAAAGATGAAAATACAAGCAAACAGATCCATCCCCCCCACATTGTTAGAGCTGGGTAGTCAGAGCCTATGTCTGCATTAGAGAATCTGGAAGTGGTTTTAAAGTTTGTAGATCCATTTAGGTTTCTTGGGAAAGTCCCCTCTTGTTGGCACACCACCACCCTGCTATCTCAGGGAGAAAACTACAGACGAGAAATCTAAATGGCAGTTGCAGTGCCCTATAAATGATGCCCTCCCCAGGGTACAGGATCCCAATGCCGTACCCAGGGAAGTGCTTAAGCTGGTGTGGTGTGTTCACCACATGGTTGAGTTCAAGAGAATGGCACCTGGTGATGAAGATTCACCAGGATAGTAATAGCTTTCTTTTCCCAAGTACCAAGTGTCAAACATGATTTTATGCCTGATACCATTCTCAGGAAAACATTTATTCTGTTTGTGCTGCTTTGCTTTCATCTCTGTACAGCCATGGTTCAGCTTTATGATGTGCCATACATTGCTCTGGTGTGGACTACACACAGGTAGTGTGCTGGGCTTTTACGTGAAGCAGTTATGCAGTGCCAGACTTAGTTTATGGTCTTTGTTAAGATGAAATTCCTTGAGAGGTCACTGTCCAAGGAAGTGCGAAGAGGTTGGATATGTATGGGAGCTGTATGAGTGTGAGATGGCTAGTCCTGTGCTGCCTTGAGACAAGTGGAATATAATGGGACAGATCAGAAAGAAGAGGGTGCCTCAGTCAAAGTATAAGTAAATTATTGGTAGGTAAAATGCTGTGGAACTTTGTGTATCAGTTTGATATATAGGGACAATAAATGCAGAGACCTGGGTCTAGCAAATGCTAAGCCTTTTTTTGCTAATCAGTAATGTGACAAATAGCATTTCCCAGAGAAAATGAACTTGTTGTCAAGATTAGTTTGACTTTCTTTTTAAAAGGCACTTCTGGATGCCTCTGACTTGCCTATTATTTAGCCTTTTCTGGGGTGAACAAGGAACTTTAGTGAACATTCTGGTTTCCTTTCAAACTATAAATGAACTACTTCAGGTGAACCTGGCTAAATATCTGCAATCTGCTGTACTATTTGCAAGAGGGTTTAAGCATTCAATTGATAATTGTTACAGGCTCTAAAATCCTAATTCATTACTCATAATCTCAATCATAAAGGATTTGATATTAAAGATTTTGATATTCCAAAAACTTAGAAAGGTGGTTTCTGGTGTGAATGACAGATGATTTCTTAAAACAAGATGAGAAGTATGTTATCCTGGTTGACATTCAGTTGTAGTTTCATTGTTGGAAATTATTTCAGATACAAACATATGAAAAAATAACTTACAGAGGGCTTGAGAGTTCCTTGTTATTTTGTGCTTTGTGTGCAAAAAGAAACTTTCTTAGCAGCTTTAATGCTAACATTACACAGGGCAGTTCTGTGAAGAACTGTTGCCACTCAGTACAATCATTTGCAGTGTTGCTTTGAAGTGACTGTTTGGGCCACATTGATCCCCACTGGAAAACTGACTGAGGCCATTAAATGAGGAATATGGCTCCTAGTTATTGTGCAGGTTTGCTAAAGAATGGTGCCATATGGGCCACTATGCTACCAATATGATTTAAAAGGCATCTGAGCCAGAGCAGGGAAAATAAAAATTCTTACAAGTCGCAAACTGCGATTGTGAATGTTGATGTGTACAGGTCTCTAGATTTGGAAGAAATTCACTGTATTCCGTGTTGCTTAAACTATTTTCTTATACTTTGCTAGTCCTTTCTTATCCCTTTGATCTGAAATAGAATAAATCTTATCTGAATGAAAATTATTTGTCTTAACAACAACAATAAACAATTCTCTGTTAGAGAGGGCTGAGGCTTTAGGTTTCTGTGTTAAGATTTTGAATTTGCAATAACTTAATTTTTCTCCCCTCTTTTTTTTCTTCTTTATCTTGTAGGACCTTCTTTTAGGCTTCTTGGACTAATTCCAACGTACTTTTACAGCTTCTGTCTGTGTGTGTATAGTTAAAAAGCTGATAAAATGGAAGAGAGAAGAGGAATGTATATCAGATGTCCTAAATTAGTGATTTAAGGTGCTCTAAACTGTGAATGTCATCCTCAAACCAAAAATGTATCCACAGTTAATAATATGGAAAATATTTAGAAGTGCTGTTACGCAGAGCTGATCCAAGGTGTGACGTGCAGTATAGGCTTAAATACACTTTCCTGCTGCATAAAATGTATTTAATGTATTTCAAGTATTTGTCGGTTAGTCTTTGACTCTTTGGCCATACTCCACCCCAGTATGCCTTGCAATTGTTTGTGAAGGGGCCCAGTGTTTTTACCTGCAGAAGTCTTTGGCCTTTGCATGAGATTTTTTTTTTTGCATGCAACAGGGCTTCCTGTCATCTGCTTCAAATCAAATTTTTCCTTATAATATTCACATATGCCCCCTTGTCCTGTCGTGTGTATTAAACTAAACATAATTTTTGAATAGACGTCCCTATCATGTAGGATTTTGTGTACTTTTTATAAATGCCATCTGGATTTGATCCTGCTGCAGAGAGAGAGGCAGGATGCTTTGTTTCTTGACAAAGTTTTCTATCAGAAACACTGTCGGGAAGGGGTCTGTGGGCCTTTCTTCCTTTCAAACCTGAGATAACGCTGTGTCTGTCTACAGCTCGACTTCACAGGCTTTTTAAAAGTCGGAAATCCACAACCACAACAGGCTTGAATAGTCTTAACTAGCTCAGGAAGGGTTGCAGGAATGGTATTGCAGACTTTCATTTAGAGTCTGCAGAGCTGTAGCAGGCAGTTTGCCAGAGCAGCAAATTAACATTATTTAACATTTCTGAAACTTTTAATTAAGCTTGTTTTAGATTTGCAGGCAAACTGGAGCGTATGATCCCATCCCCCATTTAAGAATGTTCTTGGCTTCTGGATGAGCTTTCCTAAGTGGTCCCAGCTCTTGTAATAATGTCATCCTAATGAGCTGTGCAAAACATGGTGTGCTTTGCTCTTGGGGTTTCATGTGCAGCAGTTTTGCTTTCAGTCCACATGGGTCTGCACCCCATGATTTTTGAGTTTCAGGTTCAGTGGGGAAAGGAAAAATAGAAGAAGCAGCATTTCACAGGGGTTTATGTGGGTGCCATAAACTGGCCCATATTCTTTTTAAAGACGTGTGAATCTTAGTTAACCTTTTATGAAAAGTTTTGTATTTGTAAAGAAATTCAAAAGGGGCACATTGTGTAGTTTATGACTTCATTGTGAACATTTTTTACAGCTGTAATCCTTCCTTCTGAATGTTATGTTATGGCTGTTGCCTCTTGCTGTATGGCTAAGGTAACAAAATGGTTCCCCTTGTATATAAAGCCCTATTTGCAGATGGCTTGTGAAACATTCAGCTTTGCAGATGAATTGTTCTATATCTTGGCCTGTGGCCACATATATGTTTTTTTGGAAGGCTTGAGCAAAATGGGTTCAATCACTTGTATGAGAGTGAGAAGGAAAACCCAAGTCCAACCTTTAGACCAGCTAAGGTTGGAAAGCTACTTTTACAAGGAGGTATTTTATACTCTGAAAGATGTGCTTCAGTCTGCTTTAGAGGGGTTATTTCTGGTTAAATTATAAGCCAAATCCAGGCAAACCTGGAAAATGCACCTGTGGAGTGAGAGTGAACAGAAAGGCTCCAAGTCTTTCTGGATCTTTTCCTAATCTTTAATAAAGGTAAAGGAGGTGCTCCTCATGTTACAACTTTCAGCACAGTAATCCGTTACTTAAGAAAGGTGCAGGGAGCAATAAACGGAGGGTAGCTCTTTTCTTTTTCAGAACATGAAGGATTGTCAAAGCTGAAGCTTTTCGAATGTTTGAGTCACAGTAAAGTCCAACTGGAAATGTTTCAATCAAGGGAAGAATTGCATATGGAGGAAAACAGATGAGATCCCTCTCCCTCCTGCCTCATTCTGGGCATGGATTTCTGGGATATACAAGATCCAATTCCAATCCTTTTTCTAAAGTATGTCATTGTTAGAACAAGTAAAGGAGCTCCAACAGAAGCAATGAGGGTTTGGTTTCAGCGTAGTGAATTCCTTGAAGATGATCTGTTTGTGGAAGAGCAGTGGTGGTCTGCATGAGAAGCCTTTTCAAGGAGTGGCCTCAGTAATGGGCTGCTTATGAATGTGCTTGGAAAGACTGGAATGGTCTGTTCATTCCATGTAATAAAGAAATGCACATTTCTGGAATCTGGGTTGCTGACTGGTACGGAAGTATAGCTTAGGCTGTGAGGACTGGGCTTTCTTCATTTCATACCTAGAAACAGGGTTGGCGATGGGGAGCTTATTTGGTGTTCCAGACTATGCTTTCATTTCTGTTTTATTGTGGTTCTTTGGATGATATAACTCCAGAACTATGAGTATAGCAGTTAACAGCAATTCTTACTTTAAAAAAACAATACGAAAATATGCAAAGTACATGGGACTCTTCTGCCCGGTAAAAGTCAGCTGGATGTCATACTGAGACTTTTAAAGTTTAATTAGTAACTTATGGTCTGATAGTAGAGACTGTAAGTTAGCAAAATATGCAACTAGAAAAAATATTTTCATAAGAAAGGTATTTTGGTAATTTTTAATATAATCTTTAGAAGGGTCTCGCATTTAAAAACAGAAGAAGAACATTAATGTTCTGCTGTCCTGATTCATGTAAAAATTAGTTAACTAAGGAGCTGATGGAGCTTGTGGTGTTTTCTACTGGCTGAACTGATGTCAGCCTGATCTGTGTTCTGGTTGCTGCATGTGTTTTAAATAGTGTAGCTCCAGGTTGGGTGCTCTGCACATATGCAGCATTGTTGTCACTTGATAATGCATAATAAAGGTGCACTTTCTGTAAAAATGGGCTTTTTGATGTGTAATTAGTAAAACAGGAAATGCATGAGAATGCAACATATGTGGTTCTTTCAACAACCTTTCCATAATTCTGGATGAGATGAAGTTTTGCAAAAATACTTTGTATGAAGTGATGAGGAAGCAGCCGCCTGGTCTCATGCTGTAGAATTTGGAGCCATTAATATTTACAGCACTCTGGTAACTGGCAATACAAAGTTTTCAGAATAATTCAGTTTCACTGGAGCAGTTATTGTTTATGCTGTGGTGATGGTAGAACGTATTATACACATCTCCATTTAATGGATTGGGTAAATGGCTTCAGCTTGGCCCTCAAATATAAACCATCCTAATTTGAGAGCAGCCCTGTAAAACAGGAATGCATGCCTCATTTTAGGTCAAAGCATTTGTAAGGAATGTGTCCAAGACACCTGCAGAAAATTAAAGCCTTTACTCCCCTTGTACACAAAAATTTCAAGAGGTAATTACCTTCAGTGTGAAACATAATACTGCTCCCATTAGATGGAACACATGGAGTGAAAATTGAATAGATGTCGGGAGTGCTGCTGAGAATGTGTAGGGCTGTTGAAAGCAGTAATTCTTTGCCTTTGTGTACACTATCCCTATCCTTATCTTCTGCAGATTGTGATGAGGCTGTTGTCACTCGGCTCAGCAGACAGACGTGTGCTTCCCCCATCTCACTGTCTCCTGCCAGCTGCTTTGTTTCTGCCGAGCTGGCTGCTGCCTTTAGGGGCTCCCACTTCTCTCAGCCTGCCCGGCTCCTTTGCGCTCAGCTCGCGGTCTCCGTGCCAAGGGCTGGCGCGGAAGTCTCTGCTTTTCTGTGACTGAAGGGATGAGAGTGACAAAGTGGGGCTGCTGGGTTCAGCATCTCACTTTGTTAAGCCCTTCTTCTACCCTTCAGGGAACTTCCTCTGTGGAGATGGAGCTGAAAGTTAAGATTTCATGCTTTGTTGTGGCAGCTGAGCCACAAATATCCAGTTTCCTCTCTTATTGTTTGACGTTTTGTTTATGTCTCTGTTACAGAAATAGAGCAAACAGTCTTTGTGTGCAGGTTTTTTGCTCCCTCTAACTACTGAATGACAATCAGGTTCTGGTTCGGAGCTTGCACTGGTATTTCCTCTGTTTCTGCTTGTTTTGAAGATCCCTGCCAAGTGGTTAAATTGTGTGCCTGCATAGCTGCAGTAATTGCTTACTGCAGGTTTTGTAGCTATTTCAGTTCCATCTGATGGCTGTCAGGTAAACAAGGTGTGAGATGTGCTGGCAGCCTTTGGCACTCCCAGAGTCTTTGCTTTTGTGGGTGGAGAGGCAGATGGTGCCTTGGCTAATGGCAGATTGTAACAGGGGTGTCTTGCCGTGCAACCTTCTGGGCCATGTTGGCTCTACTCCAGAGCTATTCAATGTAATTGCTTAGATTTCTGCTTGGTTTGAATGTTAAAACCTATTTAAACTTGAATGGAAATCTCTAGCCTGCAGTAGTGACCGTAAGTTTGCCTGAAACGCTCCAAGCTGCAGTGAACTTGTGGAAGGGTTTATCCATTAATTCAGGGCTGTTTTCAGAGCCTCTATTGTAGAGTTAATCGTCAGTTTGCAGCCTTGTCAAGTGGGGTTTGAATTGTCCCCAAGCCTCCCAGGAGGGAGACTGCAATTTCAGACGGCACAGAAATACCTTAGGTTCTGTCCCCCAAGGAATAAGCTCCTATGGTTTAATATGTAGTGGCATATGTTTGGGATGGGTGAAATTCAGGATCCATCCAAGCTTTGACTACCTAAGTAGGAGAGTAACAACCCCTTGATGCTCCTTTGCTTCTTCCCTTCTCTCTTCTCTTTCTTCCCTACAATGTACATGATTTGTCTCAAGGATGGGGAGAAGGTGGGAGTCCTTGTGTACAGTGCTTTATGCTCTTTTGGGCCAGACTTATGGCAAGCTATGATCCATCCTTTTGCCAGCATTTAATATTGGAATATTCAAGATGACTGCTTCTGCCAGTTGACAAATAAGTCAATAAAATAACTGCCATGCTTTGCACTGTCTCAAAATGCATTTCTTGTTCCACTGCTAGCAGTGACTCTGGATAATTTGCATTGTAAAGTTGCATTTAATAATTTCTAGATAAAACCTAGTTCATTTGAGAGCAAAAAACTTGGTTTTGCTAAATCAGACTTACAAGCTTAGCATGTAATTGGAAGGCTGGATGCTGGCTTTTTTGTGTTGTTCTTACTGGTAAGCCCCACTCTTTGCCTCTTGTATATGTAGAGTACAACATGGCTTGTACGGCAGCTCTTGTACAAATCAATCCCCTGTTGGAACAGATAGTTTTTTAATGCGTAAGTTAAATAAATGATAACAATCCACAGTTCCATTTCAGTCTGTAGTTCTTCCCTCAGAACTTCTGAGCTACTTTGATTCATATCTTGATTTTGCTTAGGGTCTTCTTCTTTCCATGTGAAATTAGAGACTCAGACACTTAATACACTTGTAATTCAGCATTTCATTTTAAATAGTGGTTTAAAGATCAAAAGAGCTGTGAGCCTGTGTTGTCTGTATTTTTCCGGAATGGGAAACTTTCCTTATGCTGCTTTAACTCTCAGCTTTTCCTGTCCTTTCCTTGCCCTTACTTCATTTCAATATAACTGTGCTTGAATTTAATTTAGATGGTACAGTTGCCTATGCTTTTGATGAGCATTTCAGGTGCTGTAAACATGATATATATCAGTTAGAATCAAGCTGGATCCTGCAATTTTAGTACAAATTTGAACTCAAATGATCCCCAGCTTCTAGGAAGTTTCGGGAAAAATAAAGTCATGCAGTTTTGGTCTTCTGGTTGCTTTTCTATGTGACTGGGTTTTTTTTCCACCTTGTTAATCACTTTTTGACTGAATGTGGCCAAATAGCAATTCAACTGCCCTTCTGGCCTGTATTCTGGTCCTAAAGTAGACTATTAGAGGTGGGGTTTTGTTTCCTGTACTTAGTGTGGCTTAAAAAGGGTTATGCTTAATATTTTAGCACGACAGTTATTTGCAGTTGTGAGGATATTCTTTGGGTTTTGAAGTCTCCTGAAGAGATATTTGCTGAAAAGTCAGTTTAAAATAAAGAAAATGGTCTTTGGACTGCATTGTGTTCTTTAACTATGGTAACCATTATAAATGTTTTCTTGCAGTTGAAAGGTTGTCATCTGGGAGCATCCAGAGCTCCCTGTGCTATGGGTGGGTTTTTAACTTAACTTAAAATAATGACCTGAGTTCACAGAAAGGTTTAAAAGTATGAATCCTTTCCTGTTCATTAACTATAATTATTTTCTTTGTATTAGATGGCGTGACCATGTTTTTCTTTATAACAATGGCGATTTTCTGATTTGTAAAGTAGCAAGGTAGGATGAAAACTGCCTAGGACAGCTCCCATGTCCCTCCTGACCTTCAGCAGCCCGGCAACATCTTGTTCTCCCGGAGCACTGAGACACCAAAGCCCCTTTGAATAACTTCCCATGAGCATCCAATTCACAGCAAACCATGAGGCTCATGTAACTAACATGGGTATGGATAGGCTGGAGGTGGCTGCTCTTCCTGCAATACCTCCAGAATTTTTCCTTTGCCTGTAATTAGTTCTGCTTCATAAACTTCTTAAAAAGATACTGGTGTAGTATCCAGCAGAACAAGGCACTTACCTGGGCTTTTAGAAAGACAGACATGGAAATAATAATGAACCATAAAACATAACCTTGACAAGGAATAAATGCTGGCTAGGACAACTTTTGCTCTCTGGATCATAGACAGGTGCAATCCTAATGGAAACTCCACAAGTGAGGGAAGATTGAAGAATCATTTCAAAATCTGATGCAAGAACCAAATGGCTGCAGTTCAGTGTTACTTCAGGAGCTGGAAAGTTAAAAGTAATCCCAATAGCTGAACTAGTGGGCAAACAAAATGCTGGTCAGAGGTGCATAATTTATGTTGTTACAGTGTTATGAAGTTTTCCAAGGGAACTTGCATGATTTTTTGTGGATATGATTTGGTTTTGTGCATACAGACATGTGTATGTCCTTTAGCTTTTTAATATGGTACCTTTCCAGCAGGCGAACAAAAAGCAGTTTGGATAAATAGAGTTTTCAGGAATACAATGTATAAACCATCTGAGTGCAACATGTCTTAAGTACTTTTACAGGATCTATGAAAAATTAAGCATTTTGCTCAAGAACTGATTTGTATCTCACACAAATCAGCACTTTCAGTCTGTCCTGGTCATTTGTCTTAGCCTGGAGAAATTGACATTCCAAATAACATTAAAATTTGAAAGTCACTTTTGGAATATTACAGAGAGCTGAAGAGGGAGCTTTCTAAGTTTTTTTTTATTTGTGGAGGGCCAGCCTTTTGGTACTGGCAACATAGCTATTCTTTTTGTGGTTGTTTTGAACAGCTTTTAGAATAACACACAAGGTTTCTGCATGTAGATATGTGTATTTAGTTGTAATGTTTGTGCTTATATATGTGCCATGTGTCAGAAGACAGACATGCCTCCCATAAAAACCATTAACTTTTTGTACTTTTTTCTATATCTTCTTACTGTTTGTTTTGAATGGTTCCACTGTTTTTACCTGAGTGTTGTGCTGGTTGCTCTCATTATACAATTTTCTTTTTTAAGAAAAGAGAGACCTTCCAGACATCTGTTTTAAATTAAAGTTGCTTTAATTTCCCTGTATGCCATCTTCTATCCATCATCTGTGCTAATCCTCAAATAGTCAACATGTGCAGGATTTCATACACTGTCTTGTAGGCACATCTTTAGCTTGTATTTTCAAATAGTTCATAAACATGTTTGCCTTAACATATTCTTGTACTGCGCTTCTTGGGTTTTAAATCTAGAATCAAAGGCACAGTGTCCTTCAAGTGTCATTTCAGCGTGTTCAACATCTTTTAATAAACTACAAGTTAAACAAGCCCAGCTGGCAGTTCACAGGGTATGTTTGGACATTCTTTCTACTTAGATTAACAGGGTTGAATCTTAGATGCAGTTGTAGTTGTGTAAATCCACAAAACCTCGAAGCTGTTGCTCAGATGGTTTCAGACCAAAAGCGATTTTATCGCAGTATATCAATGGCAGTGTCTGGTCTTGATGTTCCTTAAAATGTTTTCCCCTTCCACAGCTGTGATGAATAGATGATAAGTTAAAGGTTGGGCAGCGTTCTGCTGTAAGCTGTGCAATAATCTGGG